>ML769853.1:12459-41668 GCA_009733575.1 Gymnopus androsaceus JB14
ATGGGGCATTCCTGGGTATCCCTATAAACACCTGCAAGGACTTGATGTTATCATCTGATTGAATGGATGTATTATTGGTTTTTTCTCGGAGATCTGTGTATAATGCCTAATGCAACCTCCTGCAGTATATGTATGCACTAAAATACCTTCAAAGCAATATTGATTGCCCAAAGATGTAATCTTGTAAGCTTTGATTCATTGTAATCAAAGAATTAATTGGTTCAAAATAAGGCATTCATATTATAACATTTCGAAGCAGCTATTATGGTTGAATGTGAGGCATTCATAAGGTATGTATGGTATGATTTGCTCGGTTCGATTATTGGTATCAGCACTACTATTGTGATGATGAGTGACGAATATCGTTTTACTGGGACTAAAGATGGTACGTTGATTCTTTATATACTTGGCATATAGACTCATGCATATACGCAATAGGCATCTGTGTAGTGGAAATCATATGGCTCATCTCAATACAGGGTTTTACACCTCCACTGTACACAAAGAATAACTGGTACAAGACATCACAATCATTAGCCTTGATCATTTAAATTATCCTGCTTGTCAAATTCTAAATTGTACCGAATGTTCCAAGGGCCAGTTTGTGAGGGAAATCTCTCTTCCTCTTTTTACAAAAAATGACTCACATCTATCAAGAGTATTATTAGTAGTCCAAGACGGATCCCACTTGGCTCTGCTGGGAGTGAGCATGCAGCTTTGTTGAATATCTGTGAGGTAAACGATTGCGCCCCGGTCTTGATATTTAGAATCCTTTGAAGGCTGGACACGGTACATGCCTGTGTCCGAGTCAGGTGAAGCAAAGTTAGTGAACCAAGTAATGTAAGCCAATGGCTCTGTTGGCCATTCCATAGGTGCATCTTCAGGAAAACTGTTCCAAGTAACAGTCATAGGTAGGTGGAAAATGACTCTCAGCCTGGCCACTCTGCAATCTGGTATCATTAGTTTCTGGTAGAAACAGAGAAATGCATACACCACCATACTAGAGCAGTTGACTGTGCATCATTGCTGACCATTACAATGAGAGTATCAAATTGTGGAATGTGTGAGCACCTGGAGACAGGAATGGCCTTAACAGTTTCTTGTATGTTGTCCAATTCATCATTGAATAGATTGCTCAGTGAGAGCTTGTACTGGTGCCAGACATCCAATGGGAGGGTACCAGTAAGTGCCTGTCAGTCTGGAGCTCGGTGCCCAGGGAGAAGAAAGGTATTCAAGAACAGCTTCAAATGGGCTAGGAATCCTGGAGCAACATGTGAGATGAGGATTTGTGCCAAACTTTTCTTTGGCTCTGTGGGATATTTTGCCAAGATTATCTGTCCTGTTATTTGTGTAGAGGCATTATAACCTTTTCTAACTTGATTAGATTTCTTTGCAACATCAAAAACCATATTCTCCTCTGTGTTTGTCCCCGCATCCTCACCATCTCTGTGGAGCTCCTCTTCTGCACTTCCAGCATTTTCACTCTCGAATTCATCCAGCCAAGATCTGCAGAAATCATATGACACAATCTTTTCCTGCCTGGAGACCCATTTGACCATTTGAGGGAAATGATCACACTTGTTGCTGGCTTTCCAGCCTTCCTTGGCAAAGTCAATGTGTAAACATTCAAACATCTCCATGTTGTAGTTGTCAGTGGTGCCAAGCCAGTGAATGGATTTGATAAAATGAAGGAGAGAATGAAACTTGAGGATATTAAATCCTCTCGAATGTCTTTCCGAATGAAATATGACCAGTATTTGTGCCAGTTGTCTAACTCTTCTTGTAGATAGTGCAGTGTTTCTTCATCATGTGAAGGATACTGAGTAGGGTTCTAAAGTGCGGTGCAGTTCGGTTTTTAGAGCCATTTTTAGACAACCGGAAACTGCACCGGTGCTAAAAATACTCAATTTTGGCAAACCTTGCACTGCACTGCAGTTCTAAGTTGCACCGGTGCAAGTTCAGTGCAGTTATGCAGTTTGCACCAGTTCTGCAGCTAATCAGTGCAAACTGGTGCAGAACCGGTTCAAACTGCAGTTCCAGTAGCTTCAAAAAATTAACAACTTGTATATTTACTACAAAAATATATTAAAGAGGTCATTCCAGTAAGTAAAGGTTGCTACTACTATTGATACTAGTATTTGGTAGCAATATTTATCAGTACTTAGTGAGCATAAGTGACTGTAACTTGTAGGTATTAGTATTAATATGTGCTCATAAGTACTCACTGTATACTACTACTGGTTGGTAAGTATTGGTATTAATATAAGTATGCTCATAAGTACTTACTGTATACTACTACTAGTTAGTAAGTAATCACTGTAAGTAAGTATTGTAACAGTAAGCATGGAAACTCAAGTAAAATACCTACTATAGTACTGATAAGTACTGTAAGTAAACACTGTAAGTAAATACTTACCATACTACAAGTATATACACACTTACTTAGTATGGAAATTGCACCAGTGCACCACCGGTTTGCACCGGTTTTTATCGGTTATTTGAATTTTCAAATTCTAGAAAACCGAGAACTGCACTGCAGTGCAACCACTGCACCGGTGCAATGTTTTTTTATCTGCACCGCAGTTCAGTGCAGTGCAGTTGGCGGTTTTTAAGCAGTTAATGAACCGCACTTTTAAACCCTAATACTGAGTGAGATGGATGAAGCTGAGTAGACTCCTGCAGGCTTTGATGCCTTCAGATTCAATCTTCCCAATCAAACAAGAAAGCAAAATCCTTGTGAGATGCTTCCATTCAGTTCCCGAGACTTGAGCTAGTTCCAATATCCCATTCTTGAAATGGCATACTCCACAGGCTGGTGGAAGACATTGAATCCTGGCATCCAACTCGTCCTCTCTCATTACCTCCTGCACCCACCCAATAAAATGCTTTAGCACTCCCTGGTACAGTTGATGAAGTATATCAGGAGAGATGCAACAGTGGATGTCCACGCAAGGGAAACCAACCCAGAAAGGGTCATAATTTCCACCGGCAATATCACTTTCCATGCATGTGGTGTGTACACTCTTACGGCTCCCTCAACAAAAAGCTGTGCATGCCTCCCGGATAACTCCCTCTGTCCATCTCTGTTTCTGCACTTCACTTGGACTAAATTCTTGGAGTTCATCAGCTTTAGTGTTGCCAATCGCTTGCTATTGCTTGCTCCTGCTCGGCTCAAGCGGCTCAGCCGTATCTATTGACTCAGTCCGGCTCTGAGCCGACTTAGTCGCGACTCGAGCCACTAACCCCATATCATTTTGTGCTCAAGATTCTGGTGGCGAGCAAAGCATCCTCTCTTCATAGAAAGTATTCTATAGCAATAACTAAGCACAATATTCATTGATTTTAGCTTAAAATTCAACACATTGTGTATTTTGGTTGCATACCTTGTACTGTCACAGTACTGGTAGAACCAGCTACAATACTAACCACATCCAGAATTCAAACAGTTTTTGCTACATTATGGGGCACACTATGCCTTGACAGTCTTAGTGTACATGTTCTAGGACATACTGAAGCAAAACCAAGCAAAGAAACATCTGGAAAAAAATCTATATTTTGTATGACTCAAACCACAGCAAGCCGTGAGAGTCGTTGAGCCGTTAGCGCTTAATGGCTTGGCTACATGTGACTTAACTCCGGCTTTAGCCGGCTTGGAGCCGAGCAATTGGCAACACTAATCAGCTTTTTGTCAACATTGCAGACATGTCCCACTCTTTGTGCAAGTAATGAGACATTGCTTTGGGTAGTCCACTGATAGGCCAATTTTTCAGCTAAAGCTGAAACTGTACAGAATTGATAATCCTAGATTCTGTATCATACGCAATATGGTTATACCAAGAACTATAGTGAGCCCAAGCTGATAGTTGAAGTCTATTGAGAGTCTATTGTACTCTAGAGATTGCAGAGTGATGGTACACATTAATGGTATCTCACTTAACTTTGTGAATGCATCTCGTTCCAAGTCCTATGCATTGTATGGTATAGCAAGTCAAGCTTGGTGGATATCGAGTTGATGAGCAAGGCTATTCCGAGCCCACATATAATTATTACCAGGCTAGACAATCAAAAGACATACCTAAGGGATTGAAGTTTCCAAGGCAGCACTTGGTGCAGCCCAACGGGTTGGTTATACAAAATTTACAATGTTACTCTGCCAAGATGAAAACTCTTGACCAGATGAAGGCTTGCCTAGGCAATCTTGTCGCAGAATGTCTGGTAGCTCCGGCCCGGAGCTGCCGCAATGAATGGAAACGCTCCCGTGATGTCACAAGTCATTGACCAAGATGATAAAAGCATCATTGATGACAGAATCATCTAGGCAAGCTAAACTCTCCGAGACCAAATCTTGTACTAGCTGGATGCCCGAGGCTCAGTTAGGACTCTGAGGCAAGTGTAATGGATGGGGTGTTTTTGGGTTGCGCATTGCTAGGGGATGCTGAGGTATACCTGCCATGGCATCACCAATGCGGCCACCTGATCAACCTCATCACAATCACTCTTAGAGCAAGGAATGACTAGGAAACATTCCTGTCTGAGCTTCAGTGTTGTTCCAAGATCCATGTGCTACAAGGCATCTAGGCTTGAGTCTACACAGAACTAGGCATAATGTCTAGCTTGCTATTGGTGAGGCAAAGATGGATATACTTCCGAGGGCTGTTCATGGAATGTTTTGACCACCATAGAACTTCACCAAGTCATAAATTTGGAGGACCTGCACAGTTTCTGAGGCAAAAGAAAGTGACTCAAGTTCATCTAGGACCAAATTCCAAGCATTGCCATTCTGAGTTATGGATTTCCCCAAGATTAGGTGTGCCGAGATGATTTATTGAGGAAGATTATTTATTATTTTACATTTATGGACATATCTCAATCTCTTTCATATTATTTCTTTGTTTTAGTATTTTTCCGAGATGTACCAGTATATAAGGGTAGCTACATTCTACGTGGCAATCCAAGTTAGACTTGATACCTGAAATGCAGTTCTATCTTAGGACCAGACGTGTCTGCATCGTCCTCTACAACCTTTGAAACGGGTGGCCTTCTTGTAATCTCGATAATACTGAGGCAACTCATTCTACTTCCTGGCTATTAAATTGAGCATTCCTGGTTTTCATCTTGAAGAGAGGTCACATCAGTCTTAGGACCACAGGTGGAGCCTAACATGCACACCTCAACAAGCCTGTTGTTGATTAGGAAGGTCTTGGACCCAAGTGTCGGCTTGGTCTAGTTTTAGGGAGGAAGCTTCTCAGAGTGTTATGTACCTAGCTTTACCAACAGATTCTACCTCTTGCCCACTCTTCACTGAGTGTGTTAAAAATGCCTACTTGAGTGACTTGCGCAGTGGTTGTATAAGCTTGTTAGGTAACTCGCAGGATTCCCTGAGAGTTGGAGTATCATTGCGTGGCAACGTAAAGGCTCCCAAGATACACTAAGTTGTTTGTTGAGTCGGTATACTTGACCCATGCTTGGGTATTTCACCTTGGATATGCAAAGTTATTTGTTGAGTTGGCATACTTGACCCATGCCTTGGTGTTTGTGCAGATACGCAAAGTTATTTCTTGAGTTGGTGTACTTGACCCATGCTTTGGTGTTTGCTTTCCCCCTTGATTAGTTCAGTGTGTTGTCGTACATTCGTTGGCCTTTCAAAAACCTTCCTCCAAATACAAACCTTGTTCATTCACACTGTCTGTGCCACTGTCAAGTGCTTTTCTCTTCGAATCAATTAGTAGTCAAGGGAACCTTTGACAACCTCCTTCCTCACATTAAATTAAACCTTTTGGATTGAATCTGATTGGGGTGATTGTTGTTTGGTTGGTTTTCATACCCAGCACAAATCTAACTCATCACCGCAACATAAGCTGACAGGATTGGATATACTCTCCTCACTGCACCATCACCTCCAACCATCCCTACCCCAGGTCCATCAGGTTTTCCCATGGCTTTGAGAGGCTCAAGGATGGTCACCATTGACCTGTGAAACAGCTTGTAATTCCATACTCAAAGTCCCATTTTTGGTTAGACCATCTGAGTGTTTGTCAACAGAAAGGTAAGTGATCAAAATGCAGGCTCTGGCACTGGGCTTGTGTCTGAGAGATTTTGGGAGATTTCCGATAGTAAGGTATACGGGGTAAGCTGATCTATTTCCAGAGAATTGAGTGAGTCTCGTTTTGTCTGATGCAATGATCACAGGGGCCAGAGTTCCTCCAACTGGAAGCACTTCCTTTAACAAAGGTTTAGCTGTGGAACAAGGAGCAATCTGAATGCATACCTGCACTGCATTCCACAGCCCTCTGGTCCACATCTCATTATAGATCCATTGTTCCTTGATTTGCATTTTTCCTCGAAATATTCTGACTGGCTTATAAACAAGGTGCTTTGCAAATGCAGGATTTCCCCAAAGAGCCTTAAAAGAGCCTTGATTGCTTTGATAGGATTTTGATGATGGATTGTAAAGTACTCATTGGGTTGATCTTTGAAAGAAAGTTGTTTTGTGAACCAAGGTCCACACTGGTCTGGTATAGAGTCCACAGTTTTGAGCATGGATTGTATACTTCAGAAGGATAGCCCTAGCTTCTCCTTGACCTGAAGCAAGTGTCAATACATTGCTCTGGAAAATGGGACAATTATTACCTGAGGGATATTCATAAGGTGATCAAATGACTTCTGCAAGATCTTCTCCTTCACTGCCCATTGTGCCATTTCCCAGTCAACTCAGCTGCTGAATGGTGCATACTCTTTACCAGTGGCAGTCCCTGTAGCAAACAGAGATTTCCAGCAAGTAAGAATTGTTGGTTCATGCCTAGAAACTTGACCAGCAGTTGGGTGCCATCTATCCATTCATTCATCATCATCATCATCATCATCATCAACAAGAATACGATGCATCCGTTGGTTTGCAGCAGTGTTCCGTGAATGGTCCAGGACCAGCTTCGACCTCTGCCACGTCGAAGTCCAGGTCTGGTAAGAAATTGAAAGCCTCTGGTAATTCATTTAAATCAAGGTTGCCCAGTGCGTGCACAGCCACTGCTAAGGGCCCCGCTTTTATATTGACATTGGTCTTGTAATCCTCTACCAACAACTCTTGTTCACTGATAATGCCATGCTCATTGTTGGAGTTGTTGGAATCTACATCCATTTTCCGGGATGAAGGTAAATCATCCTGATCCACATTGTTAGTGTGGATGTATGGCTCCTCCGGAACATGAAAATGCATGAAGTCACCAGCAGCAGAAGTAGCAGATTGCATGGTCGCAGAAAACTGATCAACCACATTTTGTTGCTGTTGTTGAAGGTACTACTGGTGAGGAGCATCCCTCTTCAGTTGAGTATGGCTTGTGTGATCTTGGGGTCTATGGAAGGGCTTGTTGCAGACAGGGCACTGGTAAGACATTGGAGTTGCATGTGTGCATATGCAACAAAGCCTTATATGCATTTGATTAGGAAAAAATACACGGTATTTTCTGGACTAGAAAAAGAATGCATGCTTGAGATGAAGATAAACATAGTTGTATTTATTGCCATATTGCATGCTAGAGGTGCAGATGCTACCCTGATTGCTGAGTGACTCAGTGAGAGAAACTTTCCAAAGAGGTTTGAAAGGGAAGAGTGAATTTGGATGTCAGAGCCCACAGGAGGGAAACTTCAAAAGAAACAGAGAGCCATGACCAGAGGGGTCTAAATTAAGAGACCTGGAAAAGTACTCAGTCCAGTGGTCATTGAAGAGCATACCTATCTCATGTGTTCCTTTTGCCATGAGCTCCACACTTGAACTTCAGAAGAAATGAGGCTGCAGAGGCTTGAACAATTAAATGAATCATCCTCCCTGTCTCTTCATTCTACACAGCTCCATGACCTAAAAGACATAGGTATTCGGAAAAAATACATAAGCAAAACTAAGCATAAAAAACATACCTTTTTTGGAAAAACCATGGTAGAGTTATATACAAGCAGCAGCATTGGTTCAAAGACAAGGCTGAGAGAATGATACTGAGCTGCATCCTTCCAAATGTCTCTTAAAAATCACCAAAGTTGATGGAGAGACTCTTTAACATCTTAAATATAGTCTCCCAAAATCTGGGAGTCATCCATTGAGAACTGCAAAAGTGTTTCTATATAGACTTTTTTTTTTAACTATAGTACTGGTTTCATTTTGTGCTACATCTCAGCACCATTGGAAGGCACGGCAGAATGGCAGAAAACATAAGCACTAACAAGACACGTGCTTGTTGAGACAATGCTTGTTCATGTTTGGCTTCACTAGCTTATTGTCACCTGCTCATTTGCACAAGCACATGGATTATCAACCCCTGTTGACAGCAGTCGCATAAAGATATAACATAGTGTGTTGCCTTCCAACACCTCTGTAGAGTCCATAAAATTAGATGTGCATTTAGATTGTGTGGTCAAGTGCTTAGTTGTGGAGATTATGACCCATGGTGCTGCAATAACAAAGGCCGCAAGGAGTGCAATGCTGTGTAGAGTAATGTACTGTCAAAAGAGAATTGGCTTGTTCTATTTTGAATGAGCTTTGGTTTAAGAACAGATAAACAGTCACAAACCCTTGCAACACCCAAAAACCCAAAGAGCTGTACAGCTGCTGTGACCAAGCAAATGATCCCAAGCAAATGAAGGGGTTGCCGCACCCACAACTGGGGAAATTGAGCATTGAGCTTGATGAAATGAGAAGTGCAAGAAAAAAAAACATCACTATAGAAAAAGTTTTGTAGTTTTAACAGATGGCTCCCGGATTTTGGAAGCCATATTTAAGATAGGCTCTCACGTATCCGTAGCTACGTATACGCCGTAAAATACGTGACCGTTCCGTACCGTCTCAGATTTTTGGTCATGGACCGTACGTATCTGGTACGTAATTCCGTATTTTACCGTACGTATACGGAATACGGCCGTACTACGGAGGCTACAGGGAAAGTTTTAATAAAACTGTTGTATTAAAGTGATCATTGAGCTACATACACTACATACATAGTATAGTGTACCAGTCACTTCTGCTCGATTTTGTGCTTCCAATCTTCAGGTTTTGGTGAGGATTGACCCAGTCACAGTGTGACAGATGTGCTATCCATGTCTGTGTAGCGTTCTTAAGGTGATTATCCTGACTTCATACAAAATATTTACTGACTCTCACAGTAGCAATTGTACCTCTTACAGGTGCATTATATGAATTAAAAAATGGTACTTGAATAATTGTTTGAAACTCCGTACCGTATCCGTATACGCCGTATTTTGCGTACCGTACGTAGAGCAAAAATCGAACCGTATTCGCGTACCGTAGCTGCTCCGTACCGTATCACGGAAATTTTCACCGTACCGTATACGGTACGTACGGTGAAGAGCCTATTTAAGATGTTACAGTGTTTTTTTCCTGACTTTGGCAATTTTTAAGAGACATTTAAAAGGATACCAGAGGGGACCAATGAGACCCTTCAAAATGGTGGAGAAGTGCAATGAGCACTTACTGTATAATTACGACCAATAGTTCCCGGGTTTCATGCGTTACGCAGGAACTTCAAAAAAGTATAAGTTCTCTTACTATATATGGTATAGCCGGCGAAGCCGGCCGGAAAAAAATTACCATAATAGGCAAGGGCACCGAAAAATTGGCCCCCGTTATGCGTAATGATTTCCAAAATGACCAAGTTCCCGGGGCTGGTGTTACGGTTACGGGAACTATTGGTCGTAATTATACAGTAATGGTAATTTGGCAGTGTTTGAAACTGCACTTTTTCACTTCCACTCACAGAATAACAACCAGCCATTGGACACCTTAATGAGCTTGCAGTTCTAATCTAATATATATGTACCAAAGCTATTGTCAAAATCTTATACTTATCTGTGCTTAAGAGCAATTGTTGATAACTGCGATACAGCCTATATACTGTGATTTTTGCATTTTGCTTTTGCACTTCTAGCGTAGCAATAATATGAGAAAAAACAATACTGAATATGTATAACAGCATGGAAATATTGTACAATTAACAGTATCACATTAAACTTTGCATTTGAGAACATAGCAACTTGAACCCAGAGGAGCAGGCCAGGAATACAACATAGGGGCTGGTTCATCCTCCCACATGGTGAAACCTGGAAAGTTGGAAAGATTCCCCTTGATGGCAGAAAGAACTTGATGCGCCGTGATCTCCTTTTCTTTCTCTCCTTTTGAAATTGTAGCCCTGTACACTCCAAGCTCTTCCCTGTGCTTGACGCTGTCCCACAGTGTATGAGCCTGCCCAAGAAGCAACTTCAGTAGTAATTCCTTAAGCCTCTCTTTGTCGCTGTACCCATCATGAACAGGTGGATCTAACCCAAGTTCAAAATTCTTCAGCAACCAATGATGCATGTCTCAACTGCGCTGACAAGGCAATCTATATAGAGTTTGCTCAAAGCTAATGGGACAAGGAGAGCTATATCTTGAAGGAGTCAAGACCAATACCAGTTCTGCATAGTTTAGAAGCATGGCAAGGTTCAAGAAGTCTTTGAAAATGAGAACATTTGGAATGTGGGCAATGGTTTCTAGATGAAGTTGAGTCTTGCGCGTATCAAATATTGCAGTAGAAACGCTTACCTTTACCCAGCTGTTCGATTTTGTCCAAATAAACACTACTTCCCTCACACATAGTCTTATGCCAGAAGAGGATGATATGAAGAAGCATCTGCTGCTCATCATCCATTGAAATGTTGGTGATGGTATGAGAGCCAACAAAAGTGTGAAATAATGAATAAAGCAAGTACTTGATTATTGGTGCAGAAAAGAAGTGGCCACCCAAAGCGATGCAATCTTGAAGCATTGGTACACTATGAAAAGTTCCTGGATGCATGATCCTATAACAGAATGGAGAGTGAGCAAGTAAATATGGGGGAAGAATGACAAACATACAACATGGTTCCAGGGTACAATAGTATAGAATACCAGTCCCAGGACCTAGCTAGTGTGTGGCTTGGGTATGCCAGGTAAGCCGGGTTTCCGGGTCGGGTGGCTGTGCCGGGTCGGGTCGGGTCCAGCTCTGTGAATCCGAGACCCGGCAGGCAACCCGGCAGCACTTAAACATCCAATAAGTACTGTACTTATGGTGCAAAATATGCATACTTTTATCACAGTTTGTTAGTTGCAGTATACCAAACAGATTCTTGAATACCTTCATTATAGACAGGTCACATTTTCAATGCTTATTAAATGCCAGTGTAATAAAAACTGTTACCCAGTATTCAAATCTGTACTTCAGTCATGTAGGATTAGTTTGTGATACTAATTCACTCAATCAATAATGTATTCAGCATGGTAGTCACACTTGCAATTGCAAGTATCATTATTGTATATACAGTTGAGCATCTCACTTTGCATGAGGTCACAATGAATAATTTGCTCAATGCATAGGATTTTGGCAAAACCATGTTGGTGTCCTGCCAAATAAGCAATATTTTCCATATTGCATATTGCATAGAGATTCACAGTCACAGTTGGGTGAGACATGCATGGTGAGAATGCATTTTAGTCCCAAGTATTGCATCTGCATTGACTCATTAGGGTTCAGTCAGGGTCACAGACAGCCTCAGGACTCACCAAAGGCTAATATTACTCTTATTGAGCATGATTCATGGCTTTCCATTCCTACTTGAGGGTCTTGAATATTATTTGTGTATTTATTATTTTATAATTTATTCATTTTGCTTTTTTGCATAAATCTCACAATGCATACAAGTATGCTGGCACCACTTGTATGCAATGTGAGATGTTCAACTGTAGTCAGTACATGATGATAGTACTGCCAATACTGCTCAGAGATTGAATATCTTGCAAAGTTGCAATAAGTGAAAAGTTATATTGTAATTGTAATCTCTAAAAAGCAGTTCTAACAGCTTGAATATATACATATATGAGTGATATAACTGTTATTGAGCATATAGTTAATGTATCTAGTGCAGTACTTACATTCATAATCAAAATTATCATTATTTTATTCCAACCCAACCTCTAAAGGTTGGGAACCCGGGTCCAGGTCGGGTTGACATTTTGTATACCCGACCCGACCCAAGCCGTACACTAGACCTAGCGTAGTTGTGACCTTCAGCCATTTCACCCCCATATGCAGCTGGATTAGCAGACTCTTCTTCTCTAGCTTCTTTAGATGGGAAGGCAAGATCCCACTTTTTCAGCCCATCCTCTACAGCCACCCAAGTGCATGTTCCTGCATGGTCTACATGCAGCGAATGAACAGCATTGGGCTTTGCCAATAGACCCCAATTCATGATTCGCACTGGGATGTGACTGGGGAATTCTCCATACACCGAGACAGTGGCGCAGAGGTCAGTAGCCAGCTGGGTAGGAGCTGACATCCCTCCACTCAGAGGGTTATCAAGGCTATTGACATTTTTAGAAGTCTTGAGAGATTCCCAGTAGGACACCAGCACAAAAATGGAACCAGCATTTTTTGGGTTGTACCTTGAGTTATCTAGATTGTGGTTACCACGCTAACTCGGAAAAATTACTTATGATGAAATAACACACCATGCATCTCCCTCAACTCATCAACTCCACCCCACTCTTCTAAACTGGCAAAGTCGCACTTGAGACAGGTTGGGTGCCTGCTTACTACTATGGCAGGATAGCATTGGAAAAGATTCTGCAAATCCTTTGCAGATGTCTTGAGAAAATTGGCAAAATCCATAGTGTAGATTGGAGAGTCATCAGAGAGCTTAGGAGGTGTCAAAAGAGCTACAGGACTGCTCATCCCATCTGACCATTCTAGAAGTTTTCCAATGGGGAATCTGTTTTTCTTCCTTACAGTGTTAATGTGCACAGCAAGCTCTTGAAGATCTTCTGCAATTTGAGAGTCCTATGGTCCAAGATTAGATATCACCTCTAGAAAAGTGATTTAAAGCAGTGTATGCACATAGTGTTTCCCTTCATACCCATAGTACTGGGTTTGATCAGCTGAACATACATGTGTAATAGGTGAAACTTTATGCTAAGAGAATACATTCCAGGCTACCACAATTTATATCACCAAAGTGTAACAATCCAGTATCTAATATGAAGTAAATCCACAGGAAATCCAGGGCCATGGATTCCAGGGTGCCAGGACCTCTGGCACCTCTGGATTCCAGATGTCCTGGATTCCATGACTCCTTAGTATTGGGCTACCAAATAGCTATTGATAGTGATAGTGATGACTGCCTCATCAAGTCATCTAAGAACCTATCTCTACTGATCCTATCAACGTTCATGTGACACTGTCACATACATAGTTTGAATCCTCCAGATGCATGTGAAAATATTCCGGGATCACCTCCTGAGTGTAAAATGAGTGTTTGATGACCATTTTAAGGTTTCTACAGCACATTAAAAAGGTGTATGCACATCTAGTCAGCTTACAATACCCCCAGGTAAGTCATTGCATCAAATATTTGACCTTCAAAGTCATTAAAGGCATAGGAAACCATATACTGTATATGGGATGGTTACAGGGGCTACCGTACGATTGCTGAATATTTTATTACGGTTATGCCCATATTTTTGACAGCTGTGGCCGTTTACAGGATGGTGACATGCCCTACTTCTCCACCTGCATTTTGAATCTGCTCAACAATTTCATCATTGTCATTGAGGAACTTCACTAGGTCTGCTTTGGGAGAGCAGACTTGATTTTCCCAGTTGGTCTTCATCATTGAGACAACAATCTCCAACTTCACCTGTAGCTCCTGGACCAAGTTCATGGATAATTCTACTGAACAACCCCCTTGGCTCAAGTCTTATTTAACAACCCAGTTGAGGTCACAACATATAACTTTGTTTCAGAACTCAATTTTTTGTGAATGTCAGAGATTTGCTCTTGGTGCAGTATTCCAATTATTGTAGCCTTTGGGGATCTGCACCATAACTGTAAAGTACAGCATTACAGTGCATTTTCATAGGTAGCCATGCAACAATCTAAGGTCCTTTCTGTAGTTACAACTTGCAGCTTACCATCTGTCATATTTAGTCATACAGATATGGCAATTTATGGCTGATGATATTAAATATCTTAAATTTAGACACCAATATGTATTGGGTAACATTGGGGATATTTTAGTATTTCAGCTGCTAAATCTGAGGTTAATTCAGCCTTAAGCATTGCCCAAAGTCTGGAATCTTTATATTTCAGATACTCCCACCAGCCCTATTTGGGAATCTGAGCAGTTTGTGTTACAACTTAAGTAAGGTGAGGCATGAGGTAGTAGCTGACCTTTTTTTTCAAAGAAAAAACACACACAAAAGAATTGAAAAAAATCACACTCAAACATGTGTGACAAAAGTGTGATGGGGTTGCCAAACTAGCTTTTGCAAAAATTTCCTTTTTTGGGAGGGTTGTTGCCAGCAAGGGGGTTGTTCAATAGAATTATCCCAAGTTCACCCAGATATCGTAGACATGTTTAGCATCCTTCATTACCTTTTGCATGAGCTTATCATTGAGAAGGTTCATCAGGAGAGCCCTAACTTGGCTCTCCAATATGGTGTAATTGTTGTATGCAATGACATCAGCTCCATAGGTTTCGGAGGTGGGAATAGTGGCATAAGGAGGAGTGAAGTCCTCTCAGAATAGATGGCCAGACCCTGAAGCAGCTGTAGCAGCTGTAGCAATCTCCCAATGCTTCCTAAAGATGAGGAAGTTTGTGCCATCAGATGATACAGCTTTGATCTTTGAGAAGTAATCGGTCTTCTGCAAGATCAAGAAATTGGTGGGGGTTGAAATGGGAGTTAGGAAAGTGGATGAGTTGTTTGCTTTCCTCTCAGCTGTCTGTCTGGCATACATTGAGATAGTTTTGGCTAGCGGAACTTCAACAGATGAGGCTGAATCCTCGAGTTCTGCAGAGACGGATGATATAGGGGTTACAAGAAGTTGAGCAAGTTTTGAGAATTAAAGTTTAGGGGCAAACTTTTATGAGCAGGGAGATGCAGCAGGCATAGCATAATGTGGGGCCCAATAACCTGTAGAGTTTGTATGATTGCAATCTATAATAGATACTTTAGTCTCAGAGCACAAGTACAATGTAGTAAGTGTCTGAATTCACCTATAATAGATACTTTAGTGTACAAGAATAAGTATCAGTAACTTGAGAGTTTGAATAAGAGAAAGTAATTGAGCCTACCTCAGAGTGTGAGTACAATGTAGTAAGCATCTGAGGCAGCAAAATGTCCAAATAAGGTATATATACTAAAAGGGATAGGGGTCCAATCTCTAGAAACCGGGTTAGCTATCTGCTAGCTGATGCTACATGAAACGGCTAGCATAAGTGAAAGATAAGGAAAGAACGGCCAGTGGAGACTCGGAGTTGCTGGCTTATTCATATTGGCACAGTTACGGCATGGGCCAGAATAAGCTGGGCAATGTGTGCATTCCTTTGAGAATCTTTTCTCGTTGCTGCACTCATCTTTCCAGAGCTGTCAACTTCGACAGTCTCTTATTTCCTGCTACTCCTTTCTCTATTGTATCTTAGGACTTTTTTTTTTGTTGTTGCCATCAGTGCAATATTATCTATCCTCTCCTGGCCACAAAGATATTGAGACATCTTTCAATATGACTGTAGCAACTCTTTTTCTCTAGGCTTGAATGGACAATGGGTAGGGACTTTTAGTGAGATACATGAATACTCAACTCTTCCCCTCCATTTTCTCCTCCTGCCTAGTTCACAACTTTGTCTAGTTGTGGCATTCTGGCTCCCACTTGGGACCTCATCACTGCTGTCTTCACTGGAGGATAGTAGATGATTTCTTTCCATCTTTTCCATTGACCAAACTCTTATGTTTGGCTGGTACCTGCTGGCTGGACCCTTTGGTCCAGTAGGCCTCCTCTCCTCATTGGTCAGACTATCTGTCTGATCAGTCTCCTCCAGTTAACTGGACTTGTGGGTCCAGTTGGCTTCCTCTCATCCTGTTGGTTGGACTATCTGTCTGATCGGCCTCCTCTCCTCTCGTTGGTCAGACTATCTGTCTGATTAGCTTCCTCTCATTGCGTTGGTTGGACTATATTTTTGATTAGCTTCTTCTCATCTCGTTGGTTGGACTATCTGTCCGATTAGCTTCCTCTCATCTCATTGGTCAGACTAACTGTCCGATTAGCTTCCTCTCCTCTCTTGTTGGTCAGACTTTTGGGCCCGGCCAGCCACCTCTCCTGTTGGTAGGACTTTCAAGTCCAGCCAGCCTTCTCCCTTTCCTCGCTGGTCAGACTATTTGGTCTGATTAGTCTCTTCTACTCTTCCCATTGACTGGAATTTTCTCTGGTCAGCTTCCTGGTCAGCCAAACCTTTTGGCTGGGCCAACTTCGATCCTTCCTTTTTCCACTCAAAATTTTTATTTACCAGATCTCTCATCTGGTTGACTTTATTTCCTTCCCTCTAGTCATTCAGACTTCCTGTCAGTTTGTTCGTTTCTCTTCTAGTCAGTCAGACTTGCTGTCTGGCTGGGGAAGCTGACAAAATCTCCACAATTCAATCTGATTTATTATAGTACTTCAATGCTAGGTAAGTTTAAAGAGATTTACTTTGATTTATTATAGCACTGGGATACTACTATGTAAGTCTGATTCATGGCTCTTGTGGAGATTTAGACATTGACAATGACCGGGGCATTCCGCAAGCCTCCAATTTGGGGGTTTCAGTCTGTTTCGGTCACCTTCGGATTCATCCCTCAAGCGAGCCTTGCTCTGGTTTGGTGTGTTCGGGTCTCATCCTCATGCTTCCTTTCAGTTGAAGTTATGGGGGGCCTGGGCCGCCTTGTGTACTGGAATTGGCCGACGCTGTCCCGCTCCCACCTTTGTGGTGGACATTGACTTTGGTGCGCGCCAATTTCATTGACAAAACATTGATTCGCTTCAATCAAGATTTCTCTCGCTTCAAGCTAGGAGTCTCGGCGTGACGCAGGCACACTCATTTGAGATCACTAAGATTCTTTTACTAACTATAATCTTACTAATCATCCTGCACCCGTGGTCTTGCCTTATTAAGAGGTCTGTGTTTGTAAGTAAATGTCCATTGAGATAAGATAAGAGGTGAAATGGTATACTATAACCTCTACACATAGCTACATTAAGAAGAGGGTATAGAGAAAACAGGATTTCAGATTATTTTTATTGATCAACTTCATAGCAGTTTCAGTTTCATGAGACATTGATGGGGCAGACACATTTGATGTAGCCATTTAGATTTATACGCAGGCACTCTGGTTTTCAGAAAGATGTGAAGATGAGTTGCAAAGGCTGACGAAACATGCTTTGCGTGAAGCGCCCTCACGCGCTTAGTACCTCTACATCGTAACTAGCCGAGTATTGATTGACCGGCTTTTTTCGGCTTTTTTCAGCTTGTTTCGGCTTGTTCAACCCCAAAAAGCAGGTCAATCGACAAGCCGCAATTTATCTCACATTGTGTCGCAACCCGGTTTCCATGTAGATTATTTATAGTATTCATAGTACAAAAAATTTATACTTTATATACAAAAGTTTGAGTACGTACTTGTGGGCAACCTGGCAAGCTCGTCAAGCCGGTCAATCAATACAGTGCTTTTTACGATGTACAGTAACATTTAACGCGACTTGTCACCTCAAGAACTTGGGAGTTGTCGTCAAGTGCTTCTCATTCTTCAAGGTAGCACAACAATCACATTACATGTCTAAGAAATAATTACTACTGTAGATAGATAGTCAAATGCCTGTGTCAAGTCCATTAAGTAGCAGATCCGTCGTAGTACCGTGTGTGGGATATGAATAGGAATACCATCGTGAATATCGTATACTTAAAGCATTACACCCAACAACCCAAAGGAAAAATCCGAAAATAAACACATCATTCAACGAGCTTCACCACCGCCGTGCCTCCATTACCCAGAGGACCATCAGCGACAAAGATCTGCGGTGTCCGTTCAAATGGAACAATTCGAGAACACCTAGTTTGTGTTGTGTTCTCCCCAACCCAAGGGCGCACGCCCTCACTCATCGCCATCTTTAAAACAGCAGCCACGCTATCCCTTACATCCTCCCCCTCCCAATCGACATCCTGCCCAATACTGACCCACGCATACCCCACTCTCCCATGGCCACCTTTCTTGGAAAGGTCGTCGGCTGCCGTCCCGTCCTGTGCAGTTATCTGCGTATGCGTGTTCTTCATCGACCTCAACCCTGCTTTGAAATGATCGCCAGCTGTGGGTATAGGACGACTGGGGAAATCGCCGATGAGGGTGGTGAATTGACCCGTTCCTTGACTAGGTGTTCCTTGTACAGCAGCACCGCACCGGGATCCTTCTTCTTCCGCAGACTCAACCCACGCTTCAATCCAGGACGAGATACAGCACTCTGCGAATCCGGCGCAGACACACCCGTATTCCTCAAGAGCCTCTCCGAAGCCTCCAAAATCTCCTTCCCACCAACCGTATCCAAAACCGCATCAAATACATCTCCATCCCCTACGAGCCTTTCGATAACCCTCACAACAGGCGCTGCGCCCTCCGAATCTGCACCTTCTCCATCCGCACTCCCAGATCCTCCATCATCAAAAACCACCTCCTCCGCGCCCCATCGTCTCACCCTCCGTTCCACACTCTCCATATACACTTCTCCTCCTCCTCCCCCTCCTCAAGATCCGGATCCAACAAAAGTGCATGCACAGAAACTCTCCATCCCCTCCGTACAAGCATTTGTACCGCCATCGCACCGACACCGTCGTGCCCGCGAAGAACCAACGCTCGTCTCCGACAACCGTGGTGTTCATCAATGTGTTTGGTGGATGGGCCTGAGTAAAGGGATCGACGGAGCTGATGAGGGGTTTACCGAAAGCGTAGGCGAGAGTACGGACAGCGCGATAGGCAAATACACCACAAAGGGTAAAAGGGCGTATTCGTCGAGTGTGAGTGGAGGATTGAGGTTGAGGTTTGTTGGACGACCTGGTCGAGCAAGGGAGTCGGCTTCGGAGGGAGTGCCGGGATTTGGTGTAGAGGGAGATGATGAATTGGGAGATGGGTATGAGTTTTGGGTTAGTTGTAAGGAGAAGATGGTGATATTGAACTATCTGCCAGCGCTGAAACCGACGAAGGATGAGGGGTCGTATGAACCCTATGCCGATCGACAACTATGAACTCTTGCAAGGCACCACACTAGAAATAGAGTCGGATAAGTTTTATCGTCAAGGAATAAGAACGGCTCTCACCTTTTTAACGTCCAATAACCCGACCACCCACTCTCCCTTCTTTGCCACCTCGTCTTTGACATCCCAGCCGCATTCCAATATCCTGCCAACAAAAGAGCGACCGGGTATATACCCGAAGTCAGGCTTTATCCGACTCTGTCCACCCAAACTTGGACCTGAATCATTCGCTCTCGGATCGCTTGTGCTTGCTCCTGACGCTAACGCTCCGAAATAGTCCAGGTTTGCTAGGGGGTGACGATACACGAGTGGTATGGTTCTCACTGGTACTTCGCTCGGGGTGCCGAGGAAAAATTCCAGTCCCAGCTCCTCGAAGTAACCACTCCAGACAACCCATCAACCGCTACAGCCCACACTTGCACCAATACGCTACCGCTTGGAATATAATCCGGCGGTCGGCGGTAGCTAGTGAAGCTCAGAACTGCATCAATACCAGCTTTCCTCGAACTGAAAGATCTCGGTCCTTCATCCGACGTAACACCGGTGCCTACTACCTTTGCAGAGACGCTCCGACTTCTGGCTCTACTGAGGATAGATCCGAATCCAAAGATACCTTTGGAACTCGCGAGTCCTTTGGTCACCTCCACTGTAGCCATCGTAGTCTGCGCAATTCCACTTTTCGTTAAATCTATCTTTCCATCCGTACCTCCGATGACGCTAACACGTTTACTGCTAGCATTCGGCGTGAAAGCAGGCTGAGGAGCGCGAGGCAGGGTCAGAGATGTAAATCCTGGCGTGCCAGATGAGGGAATGGATGATGCATAAGATGTACTGGAGATGAATGAGGATAAAGTGGAACGGATCGTGAGTTTCGGCGCGATAAATGTGGCCGTGGGTTGTTTTGCCATTTCATTGGACGTGCGTAGACGCGTAGAAGAGGAGTTTAAGGAATTGCTCCTGACGAGTCGCTCTGATGCTGATGCAGAGGAACGTAGACTTGCCTGGCTTGTACGACGCGCAGATTCCCTATCCTCGTCTTCTTCCTCGAGAAGAGCACCCATGATGCTGGGACTAGCTTTGGTCGTTGATTTGGACCTGGGATTTATTCGAGGATGTGGATGAGGCGGAGGCGGAGGCTGGGGTATGATTTTGGGAGGCAGTTGAGCAATGTAATAGCTGGTCGATGTAGCACTACCTGCTTTCTTTTTCCTGGAAGATTCCATGGAGGATGTAGACGACGGAGGCTGCGCGAGCCAGCGTACAAATTGAGTTCTTCATCAGTATAAGTCAGAGGAGCCCGTTTCGCTCGATAAGACTCGGAGATTGGGTTAGAGCAGTCGGACACGTGGACCGGCCCGCACGTCTGTCATCGGACCCCTGATTGGCGGAGCGTTCACTGACCATGTATATCATTTTATCTCTTGTTGTCCTTTCATAACTTTGCATTGACCGATCTTCTTCACAGGCTTATTCTTTCAGATATTACATACGCAGAGGCTTTCTGGTTCTGATGGGACCAGCAGGCACTGCTAAATCCGCAACGATCAGGGTCTTCAGTAAAGAACTGAACTTTGAGGTTCTCGAATGGAGCAATTCAACGGGTAGTGCCTTCACCAACGCTCATGGTATGCAAATACTGACCTGCTTTCTTGACGTGTCTTACACTTGAGCGCAGATGCATCGAGCTCTCGGATTGCGGACAATATCAAGCTTCACCCAATTTCAATTATTCCTCGAGCGCGCATCTAAGTGTCAGAACGTCTTCAACTCCATGGAAACCCTGATTTTCGACCTCTACCCCTAAAACGAGCTCATCTGACCACCGCGTTATTCTCCTTGAAGATTTACCAACATATTACACGCCAACACTCGCTCGCGGTTTCACGATGTCATTAGGCTCCTGATTAAAACTCCAGGCCCCGTACCGGTCCCAATTGTTATTGTTTTGAGCGATTCGGGTATGAGAGGCGAGGTTGGAGATGAGCGTCTAGCTAGTGGTGATTGGGGTGGAGACTAGGATGGCGCGATCGACATTCGAACTCTACTTCCGAAGGATGTCCATCACGGATCCTACGTTCATGAAATTAGGTGTGTCGAGTGTTTTGGGTCCCTGTCTGATGCTCAGAGAAATTATCACAGGTTCAATCCAGTCGCACCTACGTTGATGAAAAAGGCTTTCCAAGCTCTTGTCACTAAACATTACGCTCTGCAAAAATCTCCCGTTACTGGTCAAATGTTCGACATTATTCTCATGGTGACATCCGAAGCGCAATCATGGCATTGGAGTTCGCTTGTATCCGACTCATCAAGAAACCGAAGGGCGGAGATCCGCAGGTCCTTGTGGAAAGTATTACACGAAGGGAGCAGAGCCTAGTCTTATTTCACTTGATGGAAAGGTTTTATTCAACAAACGTTAGTGTCCTTCTATCTATCTCTCTACTTGGCATCTAATGCTGTCTGTAGGAAAGGAGATCCGCCGAATCCTTCGGCCACCGCTAAAGACATTAAGAGTGACCAAGAGATCAACAGGACACTGACGGATCCACCTTTACTACCACCACACTTGAGCGAACATGACAGAAGGGCAAGTCGGGTTGATGTTAATATGAGACTTGTTTTTACCTATTCCCAAAGATTCCTATTCAGTGTCTCTTTTAGACAATTTACGCAGACTCTCCCATCGATTCGTCATTATTCTCCCTGTACATCCACCAGAATTTTACCCAGTTCTGTATTGACGTTGATGAATGTGATGGGATTGCTGACTGGTTGAGCTGGGCCTATTCGAGTGGTGGTGAAGCCGCAAGTTTTTTCGACCATTAATCTATGATCACCTTGCGCTAACTGCAGTGCACAGTGATATCAAATAAAGCCAGACACGCACTGAGGAGAAGGCGGCGCAGGAGACAGAAGGAGAAGATGAGAAGGAATCCCAGGGATCGGGCACTCGTCCCTTTTCTGATTCGTCTTCAACGACTGGCATGATACCTGGACTGCCATTAACATGTTATAGCACAGATGATGACACTTCTTCCGTGTAATGGACACGTAGCTAAGCCTAGGAGGAGCGCGCGAGGGTGTGGAGAAAGATCATTTCTGGTGTGGGTACTGCAGGTGTCACTACAAGTAGTTGGATCAAATTCGTACGAGTGAACACGTGCTTACTCTCGAAAAGATTATAGATTGATGGTACCTGATTTCGAACGACCATATGACCATATGCCGTAGTATTGCTGTGTGGGCTTCGCCGTTCATCGACGCTACTGGGGTATATAAGGGATATGAGTTCATTTGTTGCCCACTTCTCACGTTCTCGCTTTTGAAGTGTAATATCAAGAATAACAGAAAACTTCTCCAGGTAGGTTGTTGCTTTTACTTGTGAAAGAACTTGCTTAATAAATACCAATTATGACCATAAGCTCTTCGTAGGTGGCCCCACAAGCAGTCTCACCACAACTAATATTATTTATTATTGCACTGGCAGAACTCAGATGTTTGCCCATGCATCGCGCTTCAATATTTACGGAGGAAATTATAATAATGCACAGAATATGACTCATCACATATGCAGACAGTCCTCAAGTAAATGTGCCTCCAGGTATTCTCAAATATACTGTGTTCAAAGATTGATACTGAATTACTATTGAAGGATATGTTGAGGGAATGAGTTACTGTCCCACCTCCACTTTTTTATTTACAGGAAGAGAAACTATTTTGAAAATCCTTGAGGATTATTTCATCAAGGATCTAGTGTCCAAAGACATGGGAAGAATTAAAACACTCATATTGCATGGGTTGGGTGGTGCAGGAAAAACCCAATGTGCACTGGAATTTGCAAAAAGGTTTAAAGAAGAGGTATATGTTTCAAGGATTACATTTTGATTCGCCACTGAATAGGTTTACTGGTAGTTTCACTGGGATTTATTTCATCACTGCTGAATCTAAGGACTCCATCAAGGCAAGCTATTATGACATTGCAATAAGGAATGGTTCAATGCCAGTGCAAGGATGGGAGTCTGGATTTAGATGGCTTAAAACACATGAAACAAATTGGCTGATTGTCATGGACAATGCTGATGATCCACAACTCAGCTTGGGTGAATTCTTGCCCTCCTGTGATCATGGAAATGTGATCATCACATCCAGAAATCCAGATCTCATGCAAATTGCAGCAAAATCTGAGGAGATAAAGGACATGGAACCTGATGATGCTACCCAGCTGCTTTTGAAGCATGCCATTAAGAGCCTCAGCCAGGTGACAGTTGCAGATGTGAAATTAGCTGGAATCATTGCCAAGGAGCTCCATTATTTTGCATTGGCATTGGTTCAGGCTGGTGGATATATAAATCAACATAAATGTCTCAACAGTTACCTAGACCTACTGAAATCTCAACAAGCTGAATTGCTGAGAAGAGATATTGCACAGAGTTTTGACAACTATACAATGTCAATTTATTCAACATGGAATTTGAGTTGGAATAAATTGGATAAGTCTAGCAAAGCTCTGCTAAACATCTGTGCATATCTACATTATGAAAGAATTCCTTATGCCTTGTTCCAAAGAGCAATTGAGAACATAGAAGATCTGGAACTAAGTGAATCAAAAAAGAATGCCAAGAAATTTCTGGTCAAGCTGGCAACAGAGTCTATGAAATGGGATATCATGAAAACTAATGAGATCATACATAAAATTGGTAGCTATTCATTGTTGAATGTCATCCAGGATGGTCTATTTTCATTCCATCCCTTGGTACATAAGTGGATGATGGGTAAAACAGACATAAACTTGAAGAATGACATTTGCTTAGGAGTGCAAGGCATTGTGGCAGCATCAATTAATGGTACTCAAATGGGATGACATTGGCTTTGTAAGATTGCTGACACCACACTGCATTGCACTTGAGAAGTATGATATAGATGAACCACATATCAGAAAGAGCTTTGGCAGGTTATGGTTAATGGGGCACTATGGAGCAAGGGCTCTGACATATTGGAAGCCCTTACTGGAGGAAACAAAGCTTGCCTTTGGAAATGAGCATCCACAAACATTGACTCACACAAATAACTTGGCAGAGACATACAGTAATCTAGGAAGGTACAATGAAGCTTTGGAGCTTCAGAAGCCCCTCCTTGAAGTTTCAAAGCAAGTCATGGGAGAAGACCATCCAGAAACATTGACTCACACAAATAACTTGGCAATGGCATACAGTGATCTAGGAAGGTACAATGAAGCTTTGGAGCTTCAGAAGCCCCTCCTTGAAGTTTCAAAGCAAGTCATGGGAGAAGACCATCCATATACATTGACTCGCACAAATAACTTGGCAAGGACATACAGTGATCTAGGAAGGTACAATGAAGCTTTGGAGCTTCAGAAGCCCCTCCTTGAAGTTTCAAAGCAAGTCATGGGAGAAGACCATCCAGAAACATTGACTTGCACAAATAGCTTGGCAGTGACATACAGTGATCTAGGAAGGTACAATGAAGCTTTGGAGCTTCAGAAGCCTCTCCTTGAAGTTTCAAAGAAAATCATGGGAGAAAAGCATCCAAGTACATTGACTTGCACAAATAGCTTGGCAGTGACATACAGTGATCTAGGAAGGTACAATGAAGCTTTGGAGCTTCAGAAGCCTCTCCTTGAAGTTTCAAAGAAAATCATGGGAGAAAAGCATCCAAGTACATTGACTTGCACAAATGACTTGGCAATGACATACAGGAATCTAGAAAAGTACAATGAAGCTTTGGAGCTTCAGAAGCCCCTCCTTGAAGTTTCAAAGCAAGTCATGGGAGAAGACCATCCATATACATTGACTTACACAAATAACTTGGCAAGGATATACAGTAATCTAGGAAGGTACAATGAAGCTTTGGAGCTTCAGAAGCCCCTCCTTGAAGTTTCAAAGCAAGTCATGGGAGAAGACCATCCAGAAACATTGACTTACACAAATAACTTGGCAAGGATATACAGTAATCTAGGAAGGTACAATGAAGCTTTGGAGCTTCAGAAGCCCCTCCTTGAAGTTTCAAAGCAAGTGATGGGAGAAGAGCATCCAGAAACATTGACTTGCACAAAGAGCTTGGCAGTGACATACAGTAATCTAGGAAGGTACAATGCAGCTTTGGAGCTTCATCAAGAAGAACATGAAACAATCATACAGCCACAGAGGCACATTGTCCAACCTCGAAGCTCTTTTCCATCATCAAATAAAACTGTGCTGCACTCCTGCCGAGCTATCACGCCACCAACCAATCGTATAGCCGCCCGGCCAGAGAAGCTGCGAAGCCAAAAATCCATTTGCAAACCACACAGAGACAGAGAGTTCCAACTCCTAGTACATCAACTTTCAGCAGATCCCAGGAACAATCTGGCAGCAATAATGCTGTTCATTTGGACAAGGGCAAAAGGTTCAATTATGAATAGACAATATGTTTGACCTATGGGCAGGGATTTAAATAGCAGTGTAAGTGATATTTACACAATATTCATTAATCAAACTGACTTTGTAAGCTCTATTTGTTCTCCAGCTTTCAATGGCATCTTACATTTTCTATGTTCCGATGAAAATTTCTTGGTATAGGATGCTCTCAGAGTATTTGAATAAGTTGGATCTGAGAGGGAAAGACAAGTGCTGTAGTTAAATCCAGTGGAGTGGATCTCTATTACTTCTTAGTCATGGGCACGAATCGATTCGCAAATCATACTCATTTTCTTGCATCTCATTGCATAGCCACAGATATTTAGACTAAAAAACATTAAAGAAGTATGTAATTTGGTCCAGAAATGAGTTTTCTATGACCCCATCAAGTTTTCACCTCTATTCATGTTCTGGTGTCTCCCCAGACCCCCACCAATGCAAGAATCAAGGAGAGTCACCAAAAAGAGTCATGATTCGCATTCTTTTGCTGTATTTGTGCTGTAGAGTGTTGATGAGCCATCACAAAGTCCCGAAACTTGAGGAAGTCATGGAAGACCCAATTCTGCACCAAATTGCATACTGTTTGGATCCATTCTGCTCAGAGTTTTCATGGCTATTCATTGAACATGCTTTTGAACCTTGAATGATTCGCACCAATGAAAATTACATGTCCTCTGAGGCAATCAATGAGTCTGCAGGCCTGGTGAGAAATGCACAGTGCTTCAGTGAAAATCCGAATGTCATCCAGAGAATCTTTTAACATCAAAGCATTTTGATCAATTTCAGACTAACCAACAGTGAAGAAAGCATTAGAACAGGTATCTATAGTGAGGCATCCCTACAAAAAGATTGTATTCGGATCCAATCAAAAGACTAACCTGGATTCTGTAGCACATACACTAGGACTGATGCAGACAGTACAGACAAACAGTACATAAGTTTATGTAGCTTGGGTATGTATCAAGTATTGTATTTAAACCATATCTACAGTATGTAGCTACCATATGTATGACACAAAAGAAATGAAAAGAAGAAGAAACAGAATGTAAGAGAAAAGGTCACCTGCTAGTCCCCACTGATAGGTCAAATAAGAGCCCCGGGAGGAAATTATTTCCATCCTATAAAGGTTCATCAGAGTATTCTTCTGGGTACAAATAAAACCCAATAAAGTCTCACATATTAGGCCTGCACCCCAGAGTAAGAGACCTCAGAGTGCCAGTGATACTGCCATGGGTGCTTCCTTAAGCCAGCACCTATATAAAATGTACTACCAGCCATTAAAAGACTTATTTTCACCATGTAAGTGGTACAATAAGAGCAAGTATAGATATCAGTCAGGTCTCTAGCAACATATCTGCAAAAGTACCCTATTGCCTATAGACACACAAATAAAACCCAGGTACTCTCAGTGTGCCTGGGACACCCTCTATTTCCTATGGAGACTTGGGTTAAATCAGCAAAAGCTGGAAGTTTCAAAGCAAGTCATAGGAGAAGAGCATCCATATACATTGACTTGCACAGATAACTTGTTACACAGCATGTAAGCTAGGAGGCGCAGTGACTAGCACTCACCAAGTGGTTAAGCTTGTAGAGCAGATAGAGAGAGGTAGAAGATTAGTAGAAGTTGTTATCATTAGCAGTACTACTGGAGTCCTTATATACTGTAGTACTGTATTTGTTACATATATGGTAGTATCCTTATGGTATGTTCTATGTGCATGACCTATGATGTCACCTGTAAAGCTACTTACTACTATACTACAGAGGCTGAGTAAGTCTACCTTGGTGATGTCTGATAGTGTGACCAATATTATGAATGATATCATCATTCAACACTCCCCTCCACTGAGGTCATGGAGGTAGAATTCCTCATATGCTTAAGAAAGCATGTGAATCTCTCCTGAGATTCAGTCTCTTGCAAATTTCATTTGCAATCCGGAATGAATTCAATGCCAAGTTGATCTCAGCAATGTTTGAATTTAACCCAAGCAAGATTCTTAGTTAAAAGATCCACAACATTCCAATCCATCAGAATATAGTAAGGGATCACAAGTCCTGACTTGGTAGTTTCCCTGATGTGGTGATATTGGACATCAATATGTTTGGTCCAACAACATCAGCAAAAATGGGTTAAACCTACAATAACCTAGGGAGCCTAGGCTACCCTGGTCACCCTGGTTACCCTGGTCACCTTGGGTCTTCCAGGCTACCCCAGGCTACCTTAGGCTACCTCAGGCTACCTCAGGCTCCTCAGGTTACCTCAGGTTAACTCAGGTTTACTCAGGTTGCCTCAAATTCCCAAGGTTTATCCCTAAATCCCAGGCAACCTAGGTGACCTCAAAGAAACTGAGGCAGTCTAGGCAACCTAGGTATCCTTAGGTTCCCTTAAGTCTCTTTAGGTCATTGTGGGTCAACCCAAAGTCAGCCCAGGGCTCAGACCATTTTTCCTGATGAATCTTGAGCCTGATTATTAGCATAAAGATTGAACCCATGTTATCATCAAGAAGTGGGAATCCAGTCAGTGGGAATCCAATTTCCCAATGAGGATCCACCTGATTTGTCTGCAACAGTCACTCAAAGCCATGTATTCAGCTTCAGTGGAAGATAAAGTGGATAATTCTTTTTGACAACCCTGTTGGAGGGTTGTTAGCAAGTGACAACCCTCAAAGCTCTGGGTGTCACACTGGAGTCCCAGTGGGTCACACAAGCCTCAAGATATTACTATTATTATTTCTAAGTATCTCGTTACAAAGATGTAACTCCACAGGTGTCAATAATAAGTCAAAATGTAGTGATCATCGCAACATATCCTCCCTCAAGCACAAATCATGTCCGTCTTCAATAATTCTGTCTCAACCACAGCAAATATGCCTGGGATGACAGAGTAATGATTCAGAGTTGATTAGTGAATGGTTTGTTGATTGATAAGGAGGTGTGAACATTGAAGGAATGGGGTGCTTAGCACTGTATGAGACTGCAAAAGAGGAGGCTGACTCACTTATGGCTACAATAACACCAATCAGCCACTGTCATTGAGCTTGCATGAGTCTCTGCTGTCTATCAGATTCAAGTCCATGCTCGGATTCTTGTTAAGTAAAGTGGATGCTGGACATCCATGTTAAAATCTAGAGCACTAGATTAGCACAATACTAGACTATAGGTATAGTATAAGTATAATGAAGCATACAGCATAAATAGGGAAACATACCTCAGCCAGAAGTCACAGTGATAGTGATGAGGGCTGAGGGAAAAGAGGGATTGCCGAAACATGGAGTATATGTGTAAATTCCGAATACATGAGAAAATAACAAAATAATCATGTGTAAAGGATAAACTCCGGTCCCGGTTAAGCTTTGCTGTGCAAACTGGCTAATCGGAAATACTTACCGATATCACCTGATATCTAACACTCCCCATCAATGAGATCCACTAGGAAAAATACCAAGTTGGCAAGTTGCATTTTGGTGATCAAGTTTACCGAGTGCTTTGGTAAAAATGTCGGCAAAGTTCTCCTTGGATGGAACATATTGAATATGTTGGAATATCAAAGGTAAATATATTCTATCAAACTATACATGGAACGCTTTCTCGTAGTATCCACTTGTTTGTATCACCATCCCATGCACTCCACTGTTATCGTCTCGCAGACTCCACTCAGTCTCTCGCCGTAT
>ML769854.1:0-41477 GCA_009733575.1 Gymnopus androsaceus JB14
AACTGTTATCCGACACTCATTAGTATTGTTCGTATTGATTTCTCTTTTGGGACATCATTTGATAACTCCAGCATTGGACGACTCGACGTATCTCTTCCTGCTCTGAAATCCCTCCATTTAACATCCCACTACGGTAACATCTACGTTGTAGATCTTCTCCGCCGTCTCGAGACTCCTCAGCTTGAGGTGCTGATTATCAATCGTAACAATAACAGTGACCAGGCTGAGAATATTTCCAGTCTTATGCGAGAGCTTGTACCGCTGCAGCAGCGCTCTCGCGACGCTCTGCTACGATCATTGCATATATCCGGATTGCAATGCCATTGGGGAAGATTACTCATGTTTTGGAGGTATTTCAGACACTCCAGAATTTGCATCTTCGAGGGAACGAGCTTAATCTGATGCTGCTAATCAAGGTGCTCAATTCACCCTCCAACCACCGCAGTGTTGATGAGGGTCCAAATCAACCATTTCTGCCGAAACTACGAATCCTAAGGCTAGACCTTACATCGGTTTTGTGTGAGGCTAGAAGCCCTGTGGAGATTCCAGACATGATCGAGTGGATGTGTGGGTTCCTCGTTAGTCTGAATGACAATGCTGCAACTTCTTCGAAAGAAGCAGTTCAATTAGACGATGTGCTTCTTGTTCTCTCTGGCTTTAAGCCTGAAATTTCTTTTCAACGCAGATGTAGAATCAAACGGTAAGGATTGAAAGTAGAAGTGCAGATAACGGAGTAATCAAGAAGTGGATTGGATGCGTTTTCGGCGCGTTTGTTACATGTTACGCGTGTCTATTATTAAAGCCGATCTTGTACAAGGGAATGGGGATGTCACTATCACAGTCAGGCCATCGTTTGTATTGGTATACACAGAGGAATAACAGGGTGCAGACTACTGTCTAATGTGATTCATGAAAGTTTGCCAAGAATCCTCCAGCATAGGCATAACGTCCTCGCCAGAAGCATCATACCCGGATTCCATCTGCTGCTGGAAGTATTCTGCACCTTGATAATCGTGATATTGGTAACCTGATATGGGGTTGTATGCCATCTGAGGGTGTTCATAGAACGAATCGGACAACTGGGTTTGAGTGAGCAGTTGTTGCGTTTGGTATGGGGTGTACGATGAATGCTGTTTATCTGGATATTGTTGGTTGTGTGGGAAATTGAAGGTGGGCGATTGCGCTACAGTATTTGTATGATCATAGTGATGAGAGGGGACATCGACTGGGTGCTGCCATTGATGTACAAAGGATGGATTGGGATTATGAACGGAATCCTCAGTCCTGGTGTGCTTTGGACGCGCCAGCTTCTGTGCATCATCCAAAAAACTCTGGGTAATGTTTAAAGCCATCCGCGCCTGGTCAAGGAGTTTATTCAATTCAGCCTGCGGTGAGTGAACATTCAAGTCAGTTTCGTGCAAAAACAGTAATGAACCTACCAAGATCTTCATTCTGCGTGGGGCTTCATATAAGGCCGCATCGAAAAGGTCATATGCAAGCTCCAGATTCATGTGAGCGGACAACGCCAAGTGAACTTTGGGCTTTGACGCTATTGCACCTAACACATACTGTTGGATCTTATTAGTGTTTTTAGAGCTTGACATACGGAATAATACGCTTACTGCACATGACAATGACAGGTCAAAAAAATACGAAAATCGTAGCATGATCTGAGGCTCATGTTTGTAGAGATTCCTCAGTATTGCCACAATGATACATGCACTGTTATATATTGTTTGAACAGACTCTCCGTAACGATGCTCAATAGGATTTTCGGGATTCTCATTGATAGCTGTTGCGAAGAAACCCCTGCAAGGGAACCATTGGTGAGCGCTGATAAGACCAAAAATTCATCGATCTACTTGCCTATGCATATGAAATGATACTATAACAAATGGTCATGAGCACTTCAAAACGGGACGGTGAATGAGTACACACATACTCAATTCCTTCAAGCTAACCGTGGAATGACGAGTCAAAGTTAGCTCGGGGTCAGGTGGATGAATGTCTTGATCCAGATTGACTCCACCAAAACCTGGCAATCGCAGACTGGGCGGGACATAGTAGGCACGCATTTGCTCATCCAGATGCTTGAGTAGATCATAGCTCAAAGGATGTGCACCAAACGCTTTATCCCAAATTACACCAAGGCATTCACCGATGAACTTATGTTTCCAAGCGGTATCTGAAGGAAAGCCAATGAAACTGATGTTTTGGAATCGCTAAAAGTACTTACATGTCATCTCCACATTGCCGTTTGCATCGATCGTAGTCTCGAGGGGCATCTTTGTCTCAATATGATGCGCTGAGATATTTGCAGGTCTACCAAATGTCAAACTCTTTGATTTGTGTCAGGCTGCAGTGGATAGAGAAAACACATAAATTTATTCACCTGTAGCATATCATAAGAATAAACTTCCCAGAATAGGTAGCGACGGCGATATGTCTCTTCTGGGGCCAAGTTCCAGTGCGTACCATCTAAATCTAGTGAAGAACTGGTCAGAAATGTGCACCTGGGACACGAAAAAAGCTTACGAAGCCCGGCCTGTACAAATGTATTTAATATCTTAATCGATCTTCACAATGCATTGCTAAAGACTTACCGCATACGTAAGTTTGGTCACCAGCCCCATGATAGCATACCTTGAGTCGTGTATGTTATCCAGGAGCATGTAGTACAATATAAGCAACTGAGGGAAATGTTCAGCGTAAGAACACGCAGGAAATGCAACAACTACATACCAACGCCTGAATTGTTGATAGCGAAGGGCTATCCAGTACAGACATTAAGGCAATGGAAGCTTTGCTTAATTGGTAGTACCGTTTTGCCTCTGGAGAGGGAAATTGTCCTTCCAGATCAAGCAGACAACCCAGCGCCAGTATAATGAACAAGACAGATAAACGGTGCGCGTCCAGTGGATCATCATACCGATTGTTAACAGGTTCATACCATGGTTGGAATATTGTAGTTCTGAATTCAATTTCGGATATTAGGCTGTACCTAGGGAAGAGATTAAATTCAGTTAGGAAAACGGAGACGGTCAAAACTCACTGCCAAGCACCATAACGGTAATAGTTTTGATAGTAGCGGCGAGCGACAGAGATCCCGGGAAGAAATCCGATGAGTTTTTGACGCATCGAGATGTCCACCGGAGCCGAGAAGGGGAATGAATGAACCAACCAAGGCAAGTCATTTGGCAGAAATTGTTTCTTCTGCAATTTTTCCTGCTGGTCTGTCCGGCCTTCGTTCTGAAAAATGATTAATACATCACGCTGACACGGATATCGCTGTGAACAAACCAGTAGAAAGTGCTGCCGACAGGTCAGATTATAAACCAGTCTACTGGAAGTGAATAAAGCTCACCCAAGAACTACTGCTACGGCCATAAAAGGTGTTTCGCTCCTTGATACGCCTACAGCAGATGTAGTCGAGAAGCGTATTAAACGATGATTTAACCTCAACTCACAATGACCCCAAAGTCGCATTGTACACAATCAATGCCTCATCCTTGTCTTCCTCTTTCTCCACCTCACTCTTTACTCTTAGAGTGGTAGAATCAGTAGAAACGCTGAGTTCCGGAGAATTTGCTCTCATAGACTGTTTGACTTGGAGAAGATCATCGCTCAAAAGCGGATGTATTTGCGGAGACACGATGCTGTGAGACTTGGCCAGAGCATCCTCAAGCTGTTTAGCGCGATTAGTGAGCTCTGAAATCTTAGCCTGTAATTCGTTAACATCGGCAACCACGAAACTGAGTCAGAATGGTGAGCCTGTAATGCGGATGCAGGAATAACGCCAAAATCTAACCGGTTTCCTTTCCGCATGGTTAAGTGGCCTGATGGATATAGATCAAAGTCCTTTCAGTTTTAGTGGCGAAGGGATGTTCAATTCAGGCTTACCGTCAGGACATATCGCAGGGCAACCTGATCGAAACACCGTCAGCGTTTTTTTAACTATTTGACGGACAATATTACCCACCTTTCTTGATACAACCGCTTTGAAAAAAAGGAGTTTAAAAAATGAGTCATTAGGACCTTGCACTGTTGGATTCGAGACAAGGGATACATACGTGCACGGGAACGTGCGGCTACACCTAAAAATCAGATTAGGACACATCCTACGATGTACGATGCCTTGGAAAGCAATACCTACTTCATCTTTAATCTAGTGGTCAATTTCGTTAGGAACCATTCGCTCCATGCCGTTTATGTATATGCCTACATACCTCCGGCATTCGGCGCATGACAGTGCTGTAACCCCACCTCTTGGTTTCTTTTTAGGCTGACTGGACACCTTGGATGTAACGCTACTAGCTGCAGCAGCAGACAGTGGAACTCTAGCAGCAGTCCCGTGCACCACATTATGCTTTTGCTGCATATGAGCTGTGCAAGATTCATGGTCAATTTTTGGACGTGTACACGGCAAAAAAAAGCTTACTGATCAGTGAAGATTGTTGTTGGAATTGTTCCCCGCATTTATGTACAGGGCAAGTGAGTAGAACAAGTACACGGGCAGTGATTTTGTCGGAAGAGGATGACTTCCTTGGAATGGCATCGTCGAGAAGATCGAGATAAATAGTTCCTGATACATCCTATTATCAGTGAGTGAACGAGAGCGCTATAATATTCTGCGTACCACCGTTTACGATGAAGGTAGAACTGGAACATATCCTTCGTATCAGCTCCTGCTCTGAAGGTAGCTTTGTCTTGTCCTGGATCACCAGGTTAGAACTAAATCCGAAGCACTTTAAAGAAAAAGAGTAAATATAAACCTCATCCCAGACCAATCGCCAATCATCATCATGGGAGACCGCAAAACAAGAACCACTTCCAACATTGCTAGGAGTCGCAAAGAAGAGCTCAAGCATGAAGTTGTTGATCGTGTCGCATGGATGATAGAGCTGGAGTAGACATAGTTAAGAATTGGGCAAGAGAAGTGAGACACTGCAGTAACACTCACTTCTTTTGCCTCACTGCGCTGAATGTCTGAAACAAATTCTGGTACAATAGCATAAGCAGGCATGAATGAAAGATTTGGTTGGGAGGAAGAGGTCGAGGAGGTCGATGAGCTCTGATATGAGGCACAGTTCTCCACGTGAATGAAAGGATCATTCTCGAGAACGGGTCCTAGTCCTTGATTAGCTGGTTCCTTCCCTTTGGAGCATTGTTGCCTGTTTATTTTGAAACCACGAAAGAAAACACAATGTGTTGGTAGAGTGAGAGTGTTTATCGATGGCATTGCACTCTTGGTAGAAGGATGCGACGCAAGGTCTGTCGGAGCCTGCGAGGAACCCGTGATCAGGTAAAGTGATCCACTATGTCCCCGCACATTTTCTGCATGGGTAAACCAGCGATGAGCATTGCTAATGGCGCATTGGCGAAAGACCTTTTTATTTTTGAGATTGATTCCGGTACTACCATCGGGAAGTTTCTGAATTATACCCTCCGAATTACCCTCCGAATGTTTGGACCCAACGCTAAAAAATTAAGCAGTAAGCCAAGAGAAAGAAAAAAGCAACCGCGAAACGCACTTATTCGCATTCGTCTGCTTGGATATGTAACCCATTGGACTAGCCACATGAGAATCACGCTCATCGACCTTCGATACATTCGTCGTTTGGTTGAATTGAACAGGTTCAAAGCCACCGCCGATATTCAGCGGATGATCCTTCGGGAAGCATATGTTGAAGAGAAAATCGAAAGATCGATCCGACCGCAAGATGCCAACGTCACCAATCCGAATGTCTATTCGACTGTACTCATCGGACTGCGGTCTCAATATCGGATATCCTTCTTTGGATGATAGCGAGAGTGAAGAGGAGCGAGTAGTGGCAGGTAAAGCAGGATCTTTGAGAGAAGGATGAGGGTGAGGACAGTAAAGCCATGTAGTTCCTATTGCACGACTATCTATATCTGATTCAATGCGTATGGCTGTTAAATCCGCCCAAGATTAGCTCATTTTACAAACATAGGCTTACATACAACTCACTAAATGGTGAGGAAGCTCTATAGTGATGTACGTCCTCGTTTCCCTTTGCTCCTTGGGAGGCTTCAGTCGCGTCAAGAACTTGAGTATTTGAAAAAGCTGCCATTGTGCTACGAGGTGAGTCCTGGTCCGGTAGTAATGACGGAAGCAAGGTCAAGAGCCGTTGAATACTAGCGCACGCCCATTTAGGTCGGATCTTTGGTGTTTGATACGAAAGTAGGTTTGATTGAGAGTACTGGCTAAGAAGCTCGTGCCAATGTCATGGCTTGCAATAAATCAATAAAAATTGCGCGGAAATTGCTAAGGATGACCACAGTCGCTAGCAGTCCCTACAGTAGATCGTTAAACAAAACGCGTGAGTACTAAGAGCTCGAATTGAGTCCGCGATAAGCTAGCAAGGCGCGCTTATCAGAGGATAAGCTGAGCACGGCGAGAGACTCGGCATCTAGGCGCTCAGTTGTCTTGATCCTGACTCTCATCGCCGCCAATTTTACATTGGTTTTTTGAGTCTTTCCTCAGTGAGCCTCTATCGCTCAGTTCCTTGCATCACCCGATGCAATCAAGACAAGCCCAGAGGGGATGCTGGCCATGTCAGGGCTACATATAGCCCTCATGAAGGAACCTGTCATTGCAGGTCTTGTCGGGCTCACTAGCCCAATAAGAGAATCTTTTTGATTCTGGACTCCAGTCCTTCTTTGTATCCCACCAAATTGTGGGAGCTTCCTTGGCATAAGGTCTCGTTCTCTTTGCAAGCTCTCTTCTCACTGCTGGTTGGTGGTTTTTCACTTTATTTTATTTAATTAATTTATTTATGTATTTCTTGGCTCAGGCCTGGTTTGCAGCTCTATCCTTACCGCTGGTTGGCGGTATTGTTTTTTTCATCGCTTGGACCAACTGGTTCGCAGCTCTATCCTTACTGCTGGCTGGCAGTATTGTTTTTTTTCATTGCTCAGACCAACTGGTCCGCAGCGCTATCCTTACCGCTGGCTGGCGGTATTGTTTTTTTTCATTGCTCGGACCAACTGGTCTGCAGCTCTATCCTTACCGCTGGTTGGCGGTATTGTTTTTTTCCTTTCCTTGAACCAACTGGTTCACAGTCTATCCTTACCACTGGTTGGTGGTATTGTTTTTATTATTTTTATCCTTTTTATTCTTTGCTTGGACCAACTGGTTTGCAGCTCTATTCTCACTGCTGGTTGATGGTACTAATATTCATTTTATTAATGGTCCTCTCAAAATAGCTTCAACCATCTATCCAGAGCATCACTCTGTCTGGGTGTTGGTCCTGTGTTCCCTTTCCATCTTCTCTCCTCCTTGTGCTCTTGGGTTGGAGCTCTGCTCTGGTTGGGACTGCGAGCACTCGGAGTCCACAGGCGGGAACGCGGGCCAAGCCCCAGCCAAACCACAGTTCTATGTATGTATGGGAACATACAACTCGTATGATTCCCATACCTCTCCTCTACACTGAATGGAGTGCACCCAGCTTATTCCATGATAAGCTAGCAAGGCACGCTTATCAGAGGATAATCTGAGCACAGCGAGAGACTCAGCATCTAGGTGCTCAGTTGTCTTGATCCTGACTCTCATCACCGCCAATTTTACATTGGTTTTTTGAGTCTCCCAACCCACCCATCCCATGTTGATGTCAGGGCACAATCCAGTAGTGTAGCCTGTTATCCTTTCCTATCTGTGGAAAGTCTCACTCTAGTAAATATTTCCAGCGTCTCTGACATTCCAGTCTTAGCCAGGGTGTGGTTGTTTTTTTTTTGCCCACCCATGCGGGCCAAGCCCCAGCCAAACCACAATTCTATGTATGTATGGGAACATACAACTTGTATGATTCCCATACCTCTCCTCTACACTGAACGGAGTGCACCCAGCTTATTGCTAACAATGCGCTCAGCGCCACATGACTTGATCCGTGAATTCCAGAATAAGCCAGACTGTGGCTAGATCGGGATAAGTAGAAATTATCTGGCTGGGCTTTAGCCCTGTGCTCCCGCCCGTGGTCGCTGGGTGAGCTGGAAGACCCAAACAGATTCAGAGCTCAATTGCGGGAGAATGGCGGGAACAGGCAAGGAGAAACCCAAACAGAGCTCAGGATCTGTATTGATAAAGCAGCGTGACTTGCCAATTTGTTGTTGAGTAGGCAGATGAGATGAACTTGTAATGGTTAATAAAGAGTAAGGAGATGAATCACCCACCTTTAGTAGAAAGATAGTGCTTGAGAATATGAATGTGGTTGGAGTGCAAGGAGATAATCTTGACTTTGGGAATAGTAGTGCAAGGGAATAGCCCTGGTTGAGAATAGGAATGCAGGTAGAAGTGTGAGAGAATGATCTTGACTTCATGAATAGTAGTGTGAGGAAATGTCCTCAAGTTGTAATAGAAGTATGAGGGAATGATCTCGACTTTGTGAATAGTAATCACACCACCAATAATTATGCTTCAGCCATACTGAAGCATTGTGTGAAATAAAATATTTCAATACATATGCAAAATGTATTTTTTCGGACAAGTATAGATTGAGTATAGAAAATACATATTTTGGTGGACTAATGAAGGAATTAAATTCCAACCTTCTAAGTTTAGAACTTTATACAGAGGTGGAAAAGGAAATGTTTCAACTGGACTGAGAAAACAATAGTTTCAATGTGGACTTGAACATCCTGCTTTCACAATAAGAGTGAAAGTAATTGTCAGCAATAGGGTTTAAAAGTGTGGTTTATATAACTGCTGGAAACTGGCAACTGCACTGCACTGAACTGTGGTGCAGATAAAAAAACATTGCACCGGTGCAGCGGTTACACTGCAATACAGTTTACGGTTCTCCAAAATCTGAAGAACTGATGAAAACTGGTGCAGCACTGGTGCAATTTTCATTAGTATACTGTAAATTTTGAACAGCGGAAAGTGTAGCTAAAGCTCTGATATACTTAGTCTGAACTCAATTACATGATCTGATACCACTTTCAACCTGCTACATCATCAAGATACTGCTGTCGACCTGCCTAGACAAACGGAAAGATCTTCAGAGGGATTTCAAGGCTTGCATTAAGGTAGGGGACAGGCAAATGCTGCTAACCCCACGTGCTAATTTGTGATGCTCCTTATTTAGTAATAATTAGGCGCTCAGGGCAAATTTTGTACAGTTCTATTTGTTTAAGCAAAACGCGAGCATTTATCGCTTATCCCAAACCCAGAATCATTCAGATACACCCCAGGAGTGTACTGTTTTTTTTCTGGAGATTTTAAATCGAGATTTGAGTGACTAGATAGCAAAATACTGTAAAACTATGCAAAACTGCATGCTTGCAAGCTCAATTCCATTGAACAGTGTTGGGGATATGCTAAAAAGATCTATCAATTCTGCCCTGAATCTTCCCGAGAAGATGATCTTTGCAGAAATACTTTGGAATCACTTGACCAAGTCTCTTTGCTATCAATCCGTCATTTTTTACTTGTTCCATGCAGTTTATGGATGTGTATGCATGCAGACTCAATGGATGTCAAGCTGCTTGGGCTGCATGGAAATATAAAGGTCATTGTGTACTTCCCAAGTCAATTTCGAATGAATTATTAGACAAAAATATCACTTAGTCATTGTCACTTGCTCTTTAGACTTGTAGAGCATTACTGTATCATTGTATATACCACTGTATTGCTATTCCATATTGTTATTTATCTTCAGAGCACTTATCTTAGGCTATATATAGTTGTAGTGTACAGTTTTCCACTGATAATGTTATAATTTGGCAGTATTTTCATATTTAGTCACTCAAATCTTGATGTAAAATCTCCGGAAAAAAACAGTACACTCCTGTGGTGTATCTGAATGATTCCGGGTTTGGGATAAGCAATAAATGCTCGCATTGTGCTTAAACAAATAGAACCGTACAAAATTTGCCCTGAGTGCCTAATTATTACTAAATAAGGAGCGTCGCAAATTAGCACATGGGGCTGGCAGCATTTGCCTGTCCCCTACCTTACATCCAGGTATATTTGCAGCCTGTAACATGTATTACCATCAAACAAGGGTCGGAAAAAGTACAATACACACTATTGCACCAGCCCATGTTCGCAAATGCAGTGGAGTAAGGTTAATATGCATTCCATCATCAGATACCCAGCATTGAGGCAAGCTACACTGTTGGTCATTGCAGTGGCCAAATTTTCCTTCCAACTTGGTGATGAAAGCTTCCTCAAGCACTTGTTCAGCAGATAGTTTGGCTGACTATACAAAGTCAGCAAAAGATTGCTGCACTATAAGGTTGCTTGCATACCTTTTTTGACTTTTTCTGACCACAGCTGCCCCCTTTGTCATTGTCTTCTTGGTTGTTAGAAGCAGTGTCAGCCACCTACAAAAAGAATATGTTAACACTCATTGATCAGGAGAAACAAAAAAAAATACACACCTCACGTTTGGTGATAGTCAGAGCAATGTCTCCAGAAGTATCACATTGGCATAGCATGTCCTGGTACCCAGCAAGCAAATTCAAAGCCCCAGTCTTCTTCTTTGACTTCCAAGTAATGGCATAATTCATTCAAAGCTCTCTCTCAACTACCAGGTGCCTTAGTATCACTGATGAGTTACAGTGACTTTGGATGTGTTTTGTGATTTAATCCAGAAATTCAGTGATATACAGAAGCAAACCCAGAAGTGAAAAATACCCAGAAGCGAAATATTTGATATTTGAGTCATATAGATTGTGTTTTAGGATGTGGTTTTTTTTTATACAACCTCTAGAAGGGTTTCTGGACATGACTAGCATAGCTTAGATATAATAAATCCATTATAATATGATAATATATGAACACTGTGCCAAAAATGCGATTTTTCTCAGTTTTTGAAATATTATGAATTGTACCATGAAATCTGTGGTATTTTTGGGCATACAATAGATTAAATCTACTCTATGAGCATGCAAAGCCATGCTACAAGCAATCCCAAAGGGATGCGGATATGTAGAGGCCCAATTAGCCCAAAGTTTTGCTTCTGGGTTTTTGGCAGGTTTTGGCAGCAAAAGATAAATTAATTTATGATGCCATTTTTAGGCCCTCAAACATTCTGATAAAATCAGATTGTAATCCTCGCATATTATACGACCTATAGAAAAAAAAGAATCAAGAGAAACCATGCAAAACTGCCCTGAATATATCAATTTCCTTAGAATTTTTTGCTTCTGGGTTTGCTTCTGTATATGTCTTTGGAGCAGTAGAAAACTTCACAGAGGATGGCTGCAGGCTTCTTTGCATTCTTGCAGTGCTTGTCACCTGGCTTCAAAGGTGGAAAGATGGGTCAAAAAGAAGGTGTATAACTGATACCATTGCCATTGTTATACAGGGAAGCTGTGATTTTTCAGAAAGATACTAAAACAGACTTTGAGAATACTTACATGGATCTTCATCAAAGCAAGTATGGCCGGTTGTGGTCTCGAAGTCGGGGTCAAACTCTTGAGAGGAAGGACTCAGAGAGCCAGAAGAAACAAAGTCAGTGTCACTCATGTTAGTATGGAAGAAGGGTGCGTGGCCTGCAAGAGCGCCCTTGGCACTTGCAATGATGATGACTCAATTTATTTATTTATTTCAAGAAATGCATTGTTTATGAAAAGTATAATAAACAACTTTCAGAAACACTCCCACAAGGGGGTCCGAAAAATATATTTTATTACACCAAGCCGAAAAATATTTTAAGGGCCTCAGAGGGGCAACCACCCACCCACGCAGCACCCACGTGATGTCTGATATACTATATATGGTAATAATCTTTTCTATATCTTTACAAATCTTGATGACATATGAAGATGACCTTATAAATATCTCCTGCTGATGCCTATTTCTAGGCTCAATACTTCCATTTGGCATATATTGGCTACAGATGAATACCTATAACAATTACCAACAGCATATTTAACTCAGAGCCTCTGAAAGATAGGTTTGAAAAAAAAATTTAGTGGCCTCTCAGCAGCAACCAACCACCCACCATAGTGTAATGGACTATAATTCCGGTACCCCCTTGCACTCCCAGGTGTTTATGGGTGCTTAGACACACTGAAGGCCATGATCTCATGGCATTTTGGCTCAAAATACAATAACATCATGGCCTGTAATCTATTCTTACTATATAGATGATAAAGTTGTATTAACAGGTACTTAAAGTATTTATACAACCTTGGAAAACCTGGAACCCGGACCCAGTATCAAACCTGTACCTGACCCAAGCCACACACTACAACATCAGCAAAACCTGTATTTTGCATTTTAATTCCCACAGCAATACTTAAAATTCCCAGTGCTGTCAGCAATATATAATAATACATTATTTCCAAATAAGGTAATTTCACGGCCTCTCGGAGCTTCTGGGAGCCCCCTCCTGCATCGGCCAGACCATCTGAGTGCTGGGACACTGGAGCACTGGGAACTCTGGACAGTTTGCTCAAGCACTGCCCACGTCATACAGGTTTTGCTGATGAAGTCACATATGATAAACTTCAATATTTGTGCAGTCCAGTGTTCAATTTCAGAGTCTCAAACTTCTTCCTGTCATAAAAATCAGCTCAGTTTAAACAAGAATTGTGTATTCATAAGTTTGTAGTCAGGGTATAAGATCATAGCAAGGATCTAGACAGAAGCTTGGGAAGTAATGACAGAAAAAAAAAAAAAAAAGGTATAAGATTATAGCAAGGATGATGGCGAGGACATAGACATAAAACTTGGGAAGTAGTAACAGGAAATGAAACAGTCAGACTTGGATATTAAACCTACAAAAAGCCATCAGGAAGATGTTAATGACAAAATAGTATAATACATACTTCAGGCTGTTGTTGGTGGGAGCAGATGTTACTTGCACATTATCATCAATGTCAATCAATCCATGGATGCTCCAGCTGCCCAAGCACATTAGATGATGATGAGTGGTCTCACCAGTAAGGCAATTGTGGATACTACTAATCAGAAGCCATCCACAACTGAACTGGCATTCTACAGAAACAGATATTGCTGAAACACAGTCAATAACCATGGTAGAAATTACAGAAAAGAATAGCTCACAGGGAATAAAAAGAATATCAAGAGCCATCCAGGATAATACTGAGTATTCATCCCTATGTGTGAACCACCACTGCAGAACATCCCTAAACTTCTATCAATCTTCAAGGTGAGGTAGCGCTCAAGTTTGGAGGCGGAATTGTTGTCAGGATTATCAGAATTCATCAGGAAAAATGATCTGGGCCCAGGATGACCCCAGGTCACTTAGGCAGCCTAGGCCACCTAGGAATAATGCAAAAACTTTGGACACCTCAGGTATCCTAGGCCTCCTAAGCCTCCTAGGAATTCTGAGGGTATCCTCAGGTTGCCTCAGGTTGCCCCAGGATGCCTCAGGACAGCCCAGGACAGCTCAGGATGGCCCCCAGAATGCCTAGGAGGCTTAGGAGGCTTAGGAGGCCTAGGATGCCTAGGATACCTGAGGTGTCCAAAGTTTTTGCATTATTCCTAGGTGGCCTAGGCTGCTTAAGTGACCTGGGGTCATCCTGGGCCCAGACCATTTTTCCTGATGTTGTCATCATTGAGGTGGTCAAACATATTAGAGGAGAAAGAATGAGATTTAGAGGAGGAAGGCTTTTGTGAAGTCAATGGTTCTGTTTCAGTTGCTGCCTTGTATGCAGATGCATAAGCATCAAACAAATCAATGGCAAGTGCATGCGCAGAGTCAATGTCATCATCTTCCCATCCATGTTGCTCAAAGTATCATAGCTTGTAGTGGGGATGTAGGACTGTCAACTTGGAGAAATAAGTAAATGTACAAAATGCGAGATGTAGATACACACTCATGGAAAGTCAATAAACCCAAGAATTATCAGTGGCTGTGTAATAACAGTTGAGATTCCTCTTGGTGGCTAGGAGTGTAGTCTTCACAGGAGCCATGAATGCAACCTTGGATTTATCTTTCTTCAATACAGCACATCAGCAAAACCTGGGTGTGCTGCACAGAACTGGACAGTTCTGTGCAGCACTCATAGCAGCCATAGCAGCCATAGCAAGGTACCCATCTGTCCAGAACTATGGATTGCTATGGACTGCTATGGGTTGCTATGGAATGCACCGGTTTCGAGGCATTTGATCGTGGAATGGCTCTATTCAATAAAAATATATTAATCTTTTGAATTGCTTCGTTGCACTTCGCGAGACCAAAAATGGATGAAAATAATCATAAAATCATATTATATTGCTGTAGTCATAGCGAAACTAGTAGAACTACTAATATAACTACATATCTGTAATAAAACTAGTGTACTATATCATTAGGTGGTGACGAGACATTGCTTGAATGCAACTACATAGTCCAAACCAAAGTGGCTCAGGACTGACTTGGGGGGAAAGAAACAGAGCTTGTCAAAGTCCCAGTTACGACAATGCATTATATAGTGTTGGCGGGAGAAACTGACAGCTGTCAAGCAGCGAAACTGATGCCAAAATCGGTTGACAGCTTTGTGATCCTGGAGAAACTCATAGCAAGCCATAGGAACCCATAGTAGCTCATAGTTCTGTGCAGGACTATGGCTGCTATGACCCGCTATGGTTTGCTATGGCTCCTATGACCATCTCCCAGGTTTTGCTGATGCACTGGCAAGAAGTTAATCAAGCTTATCCATTACTGGAATGACTGATGCAAGAGTTGCACTGTCATGATGATACGCCGATTTTTCGGCTAAGGCTAGAACTGCGCAGAACCAATAATCCTAGGTTCTGTTAGTAACAAAACACGGTCAATAGGAGAACTATAGTGAGCCCAAGCTGATAGTTAAAATCTACCGAGGACCTATTCTACCCAAGAGGTTGCAGAGTAACGGTACGCACAATGGTACCATACTTAACTTTGTGAATGCGCCTCGATCAAAGTCCTATGCGCGGTATGGTGTAGCGAGGCAAGCTTGTTGGATAACAAGTTGCTGACCGAGGCAGATAAACAAGCCCACATACCAGTTATACTAGGCTAGGTCATCGAAGGATATACCCAAGGGATCGAAGTCTTAACGAGGCATCGCTTACCGCGATCAGCTCACCAAGGAGTCTAAACGACACTCAAGTTTATTAAACGAAGCGAGGTGGACCAAGATGGGGAAGTACCCTAACGGGTGCCCTCAAAGTTGACGCTCGCTGGAAAGCGCCCAGGCATATAGCCGCGGCAGTCCAACGCGGCCACATGACCCACTTGCTGTAGCTACTTCTAGAGCACGGAAGGACCAAGGAGTATTTCTATCCGAGCCTCAGCGTTTTACCGAGATCCATATGCTACCAGGCATCTAGACTCGAGACCACGTGGAACTAGGGATAATAACCAGTCTCCCATTGGCAAGGAAAAAACATAGAAATACTTCCGAGGGCTGTTCTGCTAAAGGAACTGGCGAGCCTTGTAAAAAGGCAAATGACTCAAGTCAATTCGGACCAAAATCCCAAAAGTTGACCCAATCGAGGAAGACAAACAAACGAGGCAGGAAAACGTCGAGGCAAAACCATAGTATACATGCATATATGGACATTATTTATCTTTTCTATTTTACTTACTCTGTTTCATCCTATCTTGCTCAGTTTCTCTCATTTTCCTATTTTCATATATCTCGCTCAGTATATAAGGGTAGCTATTCTATCTCGGAATGACAAGTTAGACTTGATACCTGAAACGCAGTTCTATCTTAGGACCTGTAGTGATTCGTACATGCTCAGACGCGTCTGTATCGTCCTCTACAACCTTTGAAATGGGTGGCCTTCTTGTAACCTCGATAATACTGAGGCTGTTCATTCTACTTCCCGGCTATTAAGTCGAGCATTCCTGGTTTTCATCTCGAAGAGAGGTCACATCAGTCTTAGGACCGCAGGTGGAGCCTAACGTGCACACCTCGACGAGCCCGTTGTTGATTAGGAAAGGTCTTGGACCCAACTGTCAGCTTGGTCTAGTTTTAGGGAGGAAGCTTCTCGGAGTGTTACCTAGCTTTACCAACAGATTCTACCCCTTGCCCGCTCTTCGCTGAGTGTGTTAAAAACGCCTACTCGAGTGACTTGCGCGGCGGTCGTATAAGCTTGTTAGGTAACTCGCGGGAATCCCTGAGAGTTGGAGTATCATTGCGCGGCGATGTAAAGGCTCCCGAGATACGCAAAGTCGTTTGTTGAGTCGGCGTACTTGACCCGTGCTTTGGTGTTTGCCTTTCCCCTCGATTAGTTCAGCGCATCATCGTACGTTAGTTGGCTTTTCAAAACCTCCCTCCAAATATAAAACCTTGTTCATTGCACACTACCTGTGTCAACTGTCAAGTGCTTTTCTCTTTGAATCAATTAGTAGTCGAGGGAACCTTTGACAACCTCCTTCCTCGCATTAAATTAAACCTTTTGGATTATATCTGATTGGGGTGATTGTTGTTTGGTTGGTTTTCATACCCAGCACATATCTAACTCATCAATGAGAGCAGAACAAAGTGGCATCATTGAAAGCCTATGAGATATAAGTATTGAAGGTATAAGTAACAACATACAGCATGAAATTGTATCCCACATACCTGCAAGACATCTCTCAAATTATCCATTCTGTTGAGAACAGAGAAAAGCATGTAAGTCCATTGTCTGAGTCATTGATCAATGAGTTGAGAGGTGTTCTGTACTGAATGGCCATATTGACCTTGTTGAAAGTTGAGTTCCAATGAGTCCTAACATTGCAGGGTATCTGCTTTGCAGGCATCTGGAGGTCAGTGACAATCTTTTTCTCTGCCAGTAGTAGTCTGGTGGAGGAATTGATTGTCTTATTGGAGATGTTGTGAATCTGGATACAGATATAGTCAGCTGCATGCCCAAATCTATTGATGAAGTAACTTTCCTTGCCCAGTGCAGTCTGTACTTCCTGCATCTGCTCTTGAAATTGAACACATTCCAGAGGCTTTTGGCAGCAAGATTGATGATATGAGCGAAGCACCTAGTCTGATCTTCTGCCCCCAAAAATCCATCAAGCTTTTCCTGGAGCTTTTTAATCATGGCATTGTTGGAGGTAGCATTATCAAATGTAACACTAAAAATATGATCCTCAATACCAAAGTCAACTGCAACCTGATGCAGTGCATTAGCAAGGGTTATGCCTGTATGAGAGTGGATAAATTATGGTAAGTTTAATTCAAGGGGGCTCAAGAAATTAAGCACCCGACCGGGGGTAGGTTAGTTAGTCCAGCCGCCAGGACAAAAAAAAAAAATTCCACCCCCCTGATATACCCTCAGAATACCGTTGGAATTTATTCAGAATCATAATTTTGAGCTTACAGAGTCCTCTAGTAGCTTCACATTGGCTTCCGAAGCAGTGGGAGCAGTAGTAGCCTCAGCACAGAGGCACAAGAGAAAAGGCTGCGAAACTGTAAACAGTTTGGGTAGGTTTGAAATTTTTTGAGTTGGAGTAATAGTACTAACAAAAACACATCCAGGATCATATGGAATGTGTAGGGTTGAACCAATTCATCAAGTGATGGACTTGTGATGCTTGTAAGAGTGTCAAGCATTAGTAGTAGTTATCTGATTACTATCTAATCAAGATATACCATATATGGGTGTGGGAATGCTTACATAGTATAGTAGTCCCCTCCAACTGTTCGGAAAAAAAAATTCGACCTGCGGTCCCTTTTTAAATTTCTTGAGCCCCCTTGGTTTAATTTCTTATAATACATGACAAAGTACTAACCTCAGGAACTTCAATAAAATCAAGAATAGCCTGTTCAGAGACACCATCCAACTCCCAGTGGCCCATTACAGCAACAAAAGTGCAATGGTTTGAAGCAGTCCATGCATCAGTACCCAGACTGAGATGACACTCTTGGGACTAGGGAACTGAACTGAACATAAAAGCAAGTCTGTGGATGCATTACTTACCTGTAACTTCTGTGCAAGTCTATCATGTGTCTTCTCAGGAGTCAGATATAGTCTTTACATCTCAAGCAACAGTGCTTGGAGATAGTACAGAGTACTCAGGTTGACCACTTTTCATGAGTTGGTTGAATCCACAATCTTTCACAACTGCAAGTGGCTGCAAACTCTCAGAAACACAACAATGATATGCCAATTTTTCAGCTAAGCTAGAACTGCACAGAACTAATAATCCTAAGTTCTGTTGGTAGCAAAACATGGTCAATAAGAGAACCATAGTGAGCCCAAGCTGATAGTTAGAATCAATTGAGGGCCTATTATACCCAAGAGGTTGCAGAATAATGGTACATGTAATGGTACCATACTTAATTTTGTGAATGTGCCTTGATCAAAGCCCTATGCATGGCCATATGCATCAGTGAAACCTGGGTAATGGTCATAGCAGCCATAGCAAGCCATAGTGCTCTACAGCACTATGGCTTCTATGGCCTGCTATGGCTTACTATGAGCTCCTGTGGGATTTCTGAGTGTTCGAACCAACTGTCAAGCATTTGACAGCTGTCATTCTCTCCTGCCAACCATATATAAGAGTCAACAAATCCAGGATGCATTCTCACAACTTCCTCAATTTTTTTCCAAGTCAACACTGAGTTGCGACTTTGGTTTTGGATATTCTCGGTTCATTTGACATTTCCAATATTTTGGTGAGGGCTACTGCTTACTGTAGTATATGTAAGAACTAGTACTTTAGTTATACTAGTTTTGCCACACTATTGTACTATGTGTACTACCATGAACATGCTTATATAATATTATAAGATTATGATTATTTAAATTTTGGTTCAGCAAGTATCACTGCCACCAAGTGAGGGAAGTGATTTCGAAACAATGATATATTTAATTTTGAATTGAGTTTTGAATTGAACGGCTGACAGACAACATGCCATGAAATATACAATCCATAGTGATCCATAGCAGTCCATAGCAATCCATAGCTCTGGACAGATGGGGACCTTGCTATGGGTGCTATGGGTGCTATGAGCACTGCACAGAGCTGTCCAGCTCTGTCCAGCTCACCCAGGTTTTGCTGATGTGGTGTAGCAAGGCAAGCTTGTTGGATAACAACTTGCTGACTGAGGCAGATAAATGAGCCCACATATAGGCTATACTAGGCTAGGTCATTGAAGGATATACTCAAGGGGGTCAAAGTCTTAACTGAAGCATTGCTTCCATAATCAGCTCACCAAGGAGTCTTTACAATGCTCAATTTTATGAAACAAAACAAGGTGGACTGAGATGAGTAAGTACCTTAACTGGCACCCCCAAAGTTGATGCTCATTTGTACAAAAAGTGCCTAGGCAAATTGTCACAGCATGTCAGCAACTGGTTCCTCACAACACGAGGTACCAGGCATCACAACTTCTGACTTAGGCAAAGACAAGAACAATGAGGAAAAGAGAAGATGATATTGAGGACTAGGAGGTATTGATGAGATTGAAGCTAAGGACTAAGCTACAGCTACAACTACTATATATACTATTTTACAAGCCCTAGACCCATAACCCTATGCCCTGTACATACTGTAACAATGCATGAAACTATGAAGTACAACGTAACAATGTCTGTAAGTAATAAGTGATTGTACATGTGTATCCAGCACCGAATGCAGCATCCTAGCATGAGGTGTGATTGAAGTGATTGAAGGATGATTGGATGATCAAGACCTATGATCAAGGATCAAACAATCATACATGTGTTAATGAACTATAAAGAATGAAACATAAGTAAACAACACAGCCATGCGCTTAAGTAAGCGCCAAGATATATGAGGACAAATAAAAGAAACAGATAAGTAATAGTCCATGTGACATGAGATAAGATAAAGTGTTTGTAACACAGCAAGCCAACACAGCCACACAGCCAAACTTGCTGTAGCTACTTCAGGAGCATGGAATGACTAGAAAGAATCTCTATCTGAGCCTTAGCATTTTTCCAAGATCCATATGCTACCAAGCATCTAGACTCAAGACTGTTGAATGTATGATGATATCACTCATCATCTCGGTCATATGACGCTATCAGTCATCGCCAAGGTAGTCTTACTCAGCCTCAGTAGTATCTTAGTAAGTAGCTTTATGGACGACATCATAGGTCATGCACATAGAACATACTAGAAGAATACTACTATATATGTAACGAATACAGTACTATAGTATATAAGGACTCCAGTAGTACTGCTAATGATAACGACTTCTACTAGTCTTTTACCTCTCTCTATCTGCTCTACAAGCTTAACCACTTGGTGAGTGCTAGTCACTGCGCCTCCTAGCTTATATGCTGCGCAACAAAGACCACATGGAACTAGGAATAATAACTAGTCTCCCATTGGTGAGGAAAAACATAGAATACTTCCAAGGGCTGTTCTGCTAAAGGAACTGGTGAGCTTTGTAAAAAGGCAAATGACTTGAGTTGATTCAGACCAAAATCCCAAAAGTCAACCCAATCAAGGAAGACAAATGAACAAGGCAGAGAAATGACAAGGCAAAATAAGATAAGAACATTCATAACATTGTCTAGAGCTTGACCAGTTGAGAAGGATTCCCCTTTACGTCCTTTGAAAAGCTTACTAGTTGAAAGGGCCTCCAAGTCCAGCCTATGCCCCTCACAGTGGCTTTTGAAAAACTCCTTGCCAAAACCTCTACGCACCTTGTACACTCAAATGGTGAAAAAGGAAGCTGAATAGTCAGCAGGAAAGATCATTTCTTTGCTATCTTGATGAGTGCTTATGGGCTAGTTCCCGGTTACCCACTCTATAATGCTTGCAAAACATTCATTTGATGTAGGATGATGAGTTGACAGATGGTTGGGTTAGAATCATTTTATTGTAAAAAGTACTGTGTATATCTTGACCTCAAGTGTAAAGTCTTGAATGTATACAATTACATCCACACCTTCAGTTTTTAGTGTCTATGATAATTACAATTCTTCGGGCCCCCTCTCAAGTACTGTTGTATTCAACCTCACATATGCCACAGTTTCTCACTGCCTGATCAGTTTATTTAGAATTGTTGGCTTGTAATATGGTCGTACAGGTAAGCTGGACACATCACAAACTTTCTGATCCTTGCACCTTATGTGGAAGATCTGCTTGTATATACACCAATAAAACCTCTGCTTGATAGTACAATAGAGTTTAATGACCATGATAGTTAGTCCAATTTCGAGAGCCATACAATCAGCTCTTCTACAAAGCTAGAATTTCAACCGTCAAACCCATTAATCGGAATTCGTTGAGGCGAGGATGAACAAGCATCTTCATCGCATGAACATCTGGAGCCACAATGACCACTCTGGTGGGTGTAATACCCGAAGCAACATCGACTCTCCTTCGCTTCTTCGCCCGCTTACTCTCCTCACTCTCGTCCTCTTCCCCTGCAGAAGCTGGGGCCGAATCGGAGTAGCCTACACCCGACAGACGTAACTGTACGCACGTGAACAAGGCTTCCATTATGTCGAGGTCTTTTAGAAGGGGTGTATCCTCGCAAAAATGAAGCTCCAGATTCTGGAGAATCGGGAAGGGAATCGATAACAAATGCGAGTTCGAGACGCCTTGTGCAGATGCCACCGCCATGGATTCAGTAGTGGCAGATAAAAGGGAAAGAATGTTATTGTCGAAAGAGCCGTATGTTGTCCCAAATACGGACGAAACATTCCTCCCACCAAGACCTCTAACCTTGAGCGCTTCAAGGGAAGTGGTGTTCCGCAGGCCATCCAAGATGTACGTATTCCCAGCAATGTCTAAATACTGAAGACTGAAACCAGATCGCTCCTCAAATCTTTGAATTGTAGAGTTGAGCAATGCAGGGCCAGTAACAGATAGACTGATGAGAGCCGGACAGGAAAGTGAGTCAAGAAGTGCGCCGGTGGAATTATCGAAACTGAATTCTCCTCCTTTATTACAAGCTGTTTCAAACGTAAAGAGAGAAACAGGATTTTTCTAGGAACATCAGGCAATGAATTTCTCTGTGAGATCCCCAACAGCCAGTCTACAGAGGTTAGGGAGTAGCTGGACTGTCCTCAACACCTCTCTGTAGGATGTTCCGGAGCTTGAATAATCAGTTATCTGACCGCAGAGAGTCGTCGGAAGCAGTGTAACACTAGACGACGGGTTTGGGCTTCCTACTGTCGACCAAGACCTCAATCCGGGGGCTGGTATGTCAATTGGGGAGGATTGATAGCACGTGTGAAGGTTTTCCAACAACGGAAAAGAATCAGCGGAAAAGGTTGCAGCTTTAATTCCTTGTCCGTTCGGTAGGAAGAGCGATTCCCAGCGGCGCGAGTGTGAAAAGACCATGGTAGAGACGCCGTAGTCGCAATTCGAGGTGGAAGAACTGCGAGTAGAAAAGGTACTCCAGTTCAAATCGAGGTAGACAGTTAGAGGGAGTGCGTTGGAACGACCCAAATACAAGGACAAAAGGGACAGACCAAAAGGTAGCTGATGGAAAAAGACGCGCTTTGGTGTAGGGAAATATCGTTTGCTGACAATCTGCTCGATCTGTATCTTGACCCGTGTCCAGAGCAATGGGGTATGAACGCTTATGTCTTGCCAGCGACGACACACACGCCCGTACACCCACGGAGCCGAGTTGAGCTCCAAACAATGTGAAGCCTCGCGAAAATGACTCTTCAGCATCCTTGTCGAACCCTGCTCCATACAAGAAGATTTCCCTCAGCAACTCGGAGGGCATGCTTCTCATAGTGCTGAGTATCCTCTTGTGCTCCCCAACGGCGAAATTCAGCTTTTCTTTCGCAGTCTTCAGTCCCTCGAGAAGAGTCGTCACTGAGACAATGCGATTGTCTAGATGTTCCAGCTCTGTTTGACCATTGCGACGCGAATGTACGGAGACTGAGCTCTTCGACGTCACTTGGGCACTCGTTAGTGCCAAGGAGATGGTCGAAGCGAGCTGTATGAGCAGGGATATGAAGAGCACCAATTCCAGGCGAATATCTGCACTCTGGGCATGGGTTAGCCATGTCTATAGAAATTTAAGACTATTCCTGGATTTATACAGTAAGAAATGGCGCACCAAGTAATCCAGCAGTTCAAGTGATTCGAATCGAGGATAAAAATTGTGGTCAAAGAAAGAAAGAGTCTTTGAAAGAGCGCTGGAATCGACTGGGCGCCTTTTTTCATCCACGCGTTTAACTTTTCAAGTGACGCGCTCGCGCTGCCTGCTTCGCGCAGCCTGCTTCCTCCTAATAGTAACAAGAATCTTAGTTCTTTATACAGCTATAAAGATTTAGGACGACCTCACACATACGCAACGGCTCCACGAAAACGGTACGTCGCATTCAGCTATTTCCCTATCGTGTAATGGTACCATGATGGATTTTCGTTGGGAATAACTCTACTTCTCAGATCTCACTACGCTACTTCTAAGATAGCATAGACGTCAAATATTGGTCAAATACAGCTCATTAAGTGCACTCGACATGTAACTGCTCCGGTCATTCCAAACTTATGGATAGAACGACACTTGTCCTGTTCTCTGTTTTTCCTGACTCGTTCCATGCTTCTCAACCAACCGACCACGTAGAGAAGACCGCGAGGTTTTGTCATTCCGACTGACTCATTTTTCGCGAAGAGAATTGCGTGGCTTCAAAATCAAATGGAAGCAATTTCACTATAAAAAGGTATGCAGCTGTTTTTTTTTTCTTCCTTCGTACCTCATTCTTTGGCATCCGCAACTCTGCCCAGAAGAAGCCAATATGTCCGCTGCTCCTCCAATCATCGACATTCAGCCCTTCCTTATCGATTCTTCCTCTCAAGAGGCCTCGAATGTTATCACTAATTTTCGAGATGCGTTCACCACGTGGGGTTTCTGCCAACTCGTCGGACACAATGTGCCTCCAACTCTACGTTCTGCTCTCTTAGCGAACGCGAAAACCTTCTTTGACCTTCCGTTGGAGGAGAAGCTCAAAGTCCATGTCAAGAACGGCGGTGTCGCGTGGAGAGGCTACATGCCTCAAGGAGGAGAGGGAACTCACGGCCGCATTGACCAAAAGGAGGGTATTTATGCAGGTCCTGAACATCCAGACGATCATCCACAAATCGGGCTTCCTCTGCACGGGAAGAACCAGTTTCCCGATACCACGATCCCAGAGATGCGTGGTGTTGTTCTGGAGTACATCGAAAAAGTCTCAGAATTAGGCCGAGCGGTCTGCGATATTATTTCGATGAGTCTTGGGATGGATAAGGAGTTCGTGAGGGAGAAGTTCTTGGCACCAGAGCCTGTGGCGCTCTTTCGCTGCTTCAAGTATAGTTTGAAGGAAGCACCGAAGGAAGGTAGTAATATCTGGGGCATCGGTGACCATTCCGGTCAGTTTCTTATCTCTTGTTGAATGAAACTAGCACTGAGACACTACTGAGTAGACTTTGGGCTCCTTACGCTCCTCATTCAGGATTCGCCTGGCCTCCAGGTACTTTCCCTCTTGATCTAAGAATTCTCACCATGGTGCTGATTATGTATACTATCAGGTGCTATCGCCACAGAAAGAATGGGTAGATGTCCCCGTGATTGAAAATGCATTCGTTTGTAATGGTAAGCACCAATGTTCTCCACGTCTATCATTTCTCTATCACTAAACGAAGATCATATATAGTCGGAGATATGCTTGATATGTTGACTGAAGGTCGCTTCATCTCTGCCCGTCATCGTGTCATCCCACCTCCATTCGGGACCACCCGAATCTCGTCGCCGTTGTTCTTTGATTTTTCGTGGACTGCCAACATGGTTCCTTTCCCTCTCGACCATCTCACTCCTCTGACTGCGGAAGAGAAGGCCATTTCAGAGGAACGCTGGAAGACTACAACCTTCACAGCGGTTAATGGTCAGTGGTGGCAGTATCTCGCGAAGAAAGTCAAGAAGGTATTCCCGACACTTGGTCTGCCCGACTTTGAGAGTAATGTTGCTCCATCGTCGAGATTTACTATCGAAGTGTCAGCGTAATCTTGCGTCTTGTGTCTTGTGTCTTGTAGCCTGTGTATTTTTACGTTGAACTCGAAGAATATGTCGCTGTATTGGCCTGGATTGGGGCGTGGAGTCATTAATTCGCGCGCGCGCTAATATTACTGATCGAGACCGAAGCGCCCAAGAACTAAATGAAACCTTCTCTTCTACCACAACGACGCACTCGTCCGACTCTTAGCCTTTTTTAAAGCTAGGAATCCATCACTGTACTACCGTCTATCTGCAGTTGAGCTTTGAGCTTCGCGCGCAACTTGAACATACAGAATCGAGATTCAAAATCAACATGAAGGTTCTGTTGGATTCATTAGATAAAATTCTCAACATTCAGCCGTGGGTATCTAGAGCGAGGCTGAATTAGAGCTCGGATAATAGAATAAGATTCAGCGAGGAGATGACGAGGAGATGATGGAACAGGTGAACGTTTTCTGTTGATCGTATCAGAGGCTCGGGAACTCATGCATATAAATAAAGTAGCACGGAAGTAGGATACTTCTCTCACCCTAGCTATGGCTGACCGCGGCTATAGCCTGCTCAAAAGCAGTTCTCAACTAGCCGTAAACAGCACCACGAGCCAAGGCCGCAAACGACTCGCATTCCTCATCCTGCTCACAATCGGAATCTTAGCCTTATTCATCGGTAATCCAAACGATTTTTTGGCCGAGGATCTTTTCTATTCTCCTAAATTAGATCGACCAGAAGATGGATTAAACAAACTAGAGCAATGCGTTGCACCAATTCCTCCAATCGCCAAACCTCCTGCACCTCTCAACCTTTGGGCTTCTCTCACCATTCCCGAAACGACATCAATACAGAAATGGCTCGAGGATCCGGAACGCAATTTCAATCTCACGCGCGTAGTAGATTCCGCTCTTTCCGACAATGTCATATTTCACATCGAGACCTATTATCCATCGAAAGTCGAAGCCCTCGCTTATCTTGCTGGAGGCGACATCCCAGAAAAATACGCTCGTGTAACGATTCATCATGGAGGAGACAAGGTGCCAGTTGTCCGCAATTACCTCGTTGGTCCACTTCCTATTGGGAATGACACGGCGATGAAACCATTGACGGATATTTACCATGAGAGTGATATACCGTATAATGCTCGGGGATTCATAAGTCCTGCTGAATCAGAAGGTATACGGGCCCTTATTACGCCGGAGCTCACAGATGTCATGCAGGTCTGTTGTACATGTTTCACTTCTTTGTCGCTCTTTGCTGACCAGTTACCCAGGATTTATTTGGAGATCCTAATATTGCTAGTACTCTTGACGCTGGGGCAAGTGGCCCCTTCAGTTTCGATGGGAAGCGCAGGAGGACGTGGCTCTCCTGGAGGAAGAACCTACCTGGATCTTTTCTTCATCCAGTTGGCTTTTACTTGTACGTGGATATATCTGGCACAGATCCATCGCTGTGGAAAGTTCTGAAGGTATGTCATGGGTTTTTGCTTAATTTACCAAAGATAACAATCGATTTTGGATTGCTAGACTGTGTACAACTCTCAAATATTCTATTCGATGGACGACTTCTTATCAGCATACCGCAACGGAACTCTCATCCGACTCCCAAGCCATCCAGATACAGAAGACTACTCGTGGTCGACACGCAAACGTGTTGGCGAGCCTCGAGACCTAGATCACCTTCCTGGTCCTCGGTCGGTATCGTTTGCGGGGCTACGCTTCAGAGTCGATCGAGCGACGCAGTATATCTCGTGGATGGGTTGGGGGATGTATCTTGCTTTCGATCGGGATATGGGATTGAGCCTCCGGGATATCCGGTTGAAGGGAGAGAGGATCATTTACGAAGTGTGTATTATGTTTTAGCTCATTCACATCTTCCTATCCTCATTTCAATTGTATAGCTCGCTCCCCCAAGAAGCTATCGTTCAATATGGTACATATTATTATGTTGATTCCATCCCTCCTACTCTTTCGCTAACATCTTCCCTCTTTCTTTCAAGCCGGTAACGACCCAATGCAAGCCTCCACTACCTGGCAAGACAGATACGGTTTCATGGGCGGTGGTGTGCGAGACATGCTTCCTGGATACGACTGTCCTCTCGAAGCCGTCTATCTCCCAGCGACCACATACTCAGGAATGGGCTCAATCGTACAGGAGAAAGCAATCTGTGTGTTTGAGATGGATTCTGGGAGGCCTGTTACGCGGCATACTGGATATATGAAGGGTGAATTCGGGGCAGTGAAAGGGTATGTGTTGACGGTGAGAAGCATCAGTACTATGGGCAAGTGAGTTTTCGCGGTGTTTTTTTTTCGATTGATTCGAGTAGCAGATACTGACATATTTTGTTAGCTACGACTATATATTTGACTATATGTTCCATATCGACGGAACTATGGAAGTTCGCGTTTCCGCATCAGGTTACCTTCAAGGTGGATATTGGGAACCATCTCAAGAAGAGTACGGAGGTCGGATTGGGGAGATGAGTAGTCAGTCCGACTCGAAATAAATCACCATGGTGTCCTAATGTCCTTTTCAGTGGGCAACCTCCATGACCACGTTCATTAACTACAAGTGCGTTTCGCTCCCGCGAGTGTCTTTGTGCAATACCTGAACCACTTCCTTGCTTTCAGAGTCGACCTCGATATCGTCGTCCTTCAAACTCCCTTCTCGAAACTACCACCTCCCAAGAAGCTGTTCACCAGCCTTGGTTCGACCCAATCCCGGGTGAAGATGACGATGAGTGGGGTAGTACGGTCATTCAGCAAAAGATCACCAGGCGTATCATCGAAACCTGAGGACGACTCCAAATTGAAGTACCCTGTGAACTTCCAGGGCGGCTACGCAATTGTGAAACCAGGAGGAACAGAATCGCTGGGGAAGGCCGAGGGGATACGCCATCCTTGCGGGGTATAATCCGATACATAATGTGAGTTGCGAGTCCTTGGTATTTTCCTTTTGTAAATAGACATCATCTAGACTGTTGTGGGCTCTCGCCGCCTCCTTAATAATGCCAACTGGGCCCGATACAACCTCGCCGTCTCACTTCGGAAGGTATACCGAATTTTTTAAATCTAAAATTATCATCTAACACAACTCAAGGATACTGAACCCTCCTCAAGCTCGATATGGAACGCGAACCTGCCGGGCGCACCTACGGTAGATTTCCATCGGTTCTTCGATGGGGAGGATATTGTGCAGAGGGATTTGGTGGCTTGGGTTAATGTGGGGATGCATCACTTGGTATGATTTTCGAAATGTACCATTACCCCACAGCTACTTATCTGCTCATCTCTCCTAGCCACATGCCGAAGATTCACCCAACACGAAAACCACGATTGCGATGTCTAGGTATGCTCGTTATCATCGTCATTCTACTCTAGCGTCTATCTGACCTCCGCATCTAGCTTCCTCCTGACGCCACTCAACTACTTTGACTCGGATATCTCGCTTGATTCGCCGAATGCTGTTTTTACTCAATGCACCGAAGACGCCAGGCGATGATTGGGCGTACGACGATAACGGCGTAAAGCAGGATTTTACCTGTATTCCGCAACCGGCGAAAGCCGTTCGAATACTCAACGTTAAAGACGTATGATGCTGAGGGGATTCTGAGGGAGCCGACGACAGTGGAGGAGATGAGGGACTCGGCAGACATGTATCATCGTGTAAAAGTGGAACTGTAGACTTTTATTTGCTTGCAGCACCCATGGCCTAGAAGTATGTGCTAATGATACTAGATTCATTGCATTCATATCTGATGCGTGATGCTAGATAGATAGATTATCAAACAACCACGAGAAAATTATCGTCTGCTCATTGAAGAACCAACGTTAAACAACACCCATAGCTTGAACAAGACGAATTTCAGCGAGCCGATGAGTCACGTCCGAGTATCGGAGATTGTATTGTATTGTTTCAGAGACTTTCCAGATTTATATTTTTCTCTATTTACGACTGCTCTTCAACTTCAACCACCACTCGTCTTTCTCAATGGCACAATATCTCTCCCTACGTCGTATCGAAGGGCCGATATCGCTTACACCCGCCGAAATATTTTTTCTTCGACACCAACTATCCGAGACGGAGGATCAGAAAGCCGTTCTCGAGAAGGAGATTAAATCCTTCGACAGTGATGATCTCGAAATCCAACTTTTAGACATTCAGAAAAATGTCAAAGAGAAAGCGATTACCTCGCTTAGAAACGTCCTTTCTCCCATCCGTCGAATTCCACCGGAGATTCTCTTCAAAATCTTGCAATTTTCATGTCTCCCCGAAGACGGAATGTATAAAGCAGATTGCGAAGTTACGCGCCGCACATTTACTATCTCTGGCGTGTGTGTGGCTTGGAGAAAGGCCGCCCACGCGAATCCTTTGATGTGGACAGAAATCTGTATCGATTTTGAGGAGGTAAAAAAGGATAGGCTGTTCATGGAATTGATGGATCAGTGGATGGCTCGAAGTCGTGGCCTTCCTTTGGATTTTTATCTCGACGATCTCGAAGCTTGGTTTGTGCGGCGCATCTTGAATTTCCGTCTTCAGATGCGATCGCTCTATCTTAAAGGCCAAGATTTCGTGTCATACTTTCCGTTTTTCCACTTGCCACCCTCTTCCTTACCTCTCCTGGAGGAGGTGTATTTTGCTTCGACTGGGTTCGATTCCAAGCTCAAGACCTCATCGATTCAATTCCCCATGGAGTCCAGGTATTTCTTACAGCACCGAAATTACAGCATGTCGAGATCACGGGAGATTCAGTGATCCTTCTAGATGCGTTAGCTCAGAAGGGTTTAGCATTTCTACCAGAGATGCAATTGACTTCATTGAAAATCAAAACTCTTGATTCATGTGAAGTGTTATCTCCTTTGGTTATGAATATGGTATGCCGATCCAAATCCCTCGCCAGGCTGGCCATTTACTCCTCGGGATTCACTGTTTGTCGGTCTTTCTCGCTCGACGTACTGCGGTTCTTGGATTGTACCATATCGCGTCCACGTCACACCGGCCATGACATTGTTAATCTGTTACGCTGCCTCGCAGTACCTTCCCTTGAAGATTTGACTCTTCACTCGACTGGCAGTTTTGACAGTCTTATTGCGGATGTCACTGGTTTCCAGAAACGATCCGGAATGTCATTATCTTCGTTGACATTGCATGTAGCCCCGCCGACCGTTGCGGCCTGGGACGATGTGAAAACAGAGCTCCCGAACACAGTGTTTTCAATCCTTGGCATCTTCCCTACAACCAGGTTTTTCCGGCTTGGAATAGCCAAGCCTAAGTACGAGCCCGAGTACCGAGTCGATATGAACTCACTATTCCAAGCTTTGCGCTACACCGAAGGACATCCTATTGCTCCAGAACTCACCCAACTCCATCTGGGTGGGATGCTACCAATGTACACTGACGCGGAGGAAGGGAGGTCCATGATCCTTTCACGATGGTGGCCGGATGAGAGTGAGAGGGAATCGAATCACGGACTCAGCGATTACAGAAGGTAACACTACCTACATCATTCTCGCAGGAAATTCCAGATTTATCGGAGCTACCTGGTTTGATTATCGATTACGACTAAAACTATAACTTCTTACAGTGTTTCTTCTTACTCTTGCGTATTTTTATCTTCATTTCTCTACTGTATGAGCTCGTAACTACTTGACTGTACTTGTATTATCGTGGGTCCTGATAGCGTTCATATCCTAAACCTATAGTCCTGATCCAAGCCTAACCATGAGTCGTTTAGCGGCTTCTCGAGTAGCATCAAATATTCTAGCAAAGCAATCGGACGTCTCACTTTGGGTGCTCGCAAGGAAATTTGATGATTACTAAGAGGACAACCCCGAGTGATCCACTCCTGGATTATCCTAGCCTCTCCGAGTCCATGAGGAGTTTGCGGTGGCGGGTTCAAAGATGTCAAGACAGTGCTCTCCATGCCACGCATGGCCTCCAGCATCATCTCGTATGCACGGGGAGACATCAACGTCTCAAAGATTTTGGAAAGCTTCAGCCTTCCTAGAATTATGCTTAGCTGTTGTAGCTACGACGTTGTTTCAGTCCTCTCATATTCCCATGAGCGCTATGCAATCCGGGTTTTCGGTGCAATATGTACGCTCCCAGAACGTCCGATTATTGGAACTGTAGCTCAGCAAGTCTCCGACAGAGAAGTAGAACTGGGTTTATCAGGTACATACTATAACTTGTGCAATAGATGATATAGAATACAAACCAATCTTTAAATCATCTCCCAAGCGCTCGCAGCTATCGGACTAGTTACTACGAAAAATATCAGCTTTACAATGCATATCTTAGTGAAAGAAAAACGAACCAGCTTCCTGAGCGTCGAAGCGTATAGGAACCATGACCCACTTTTCCCTCTTCATCTTTTCTACCCTACCCTTATACATCCTCCAGGCTATTCTACTCGATTCCATGCTCAGCTCATCCACCGCTGTCAGAATGTACATATCATCCGCCTTGGTCACCCGACCTTCGACGACATCAGCCATCTTCGCCGCCAGGTAGTCAGCACTATGCTGAGCCTGAGTGCTAGGACGAAGGAAAACAAGGACGATGCATTGGTCGGTGTTCAAACGCATACGCATCGCAGTAGGAAAACACCATTTTGAGTACCCCAAGGTGACTTGGTAGCGACCAATGTCATCTAGGGAGCGGATAGAAATTCCGTCGAGATTTTTGCGTTGGGGAATGTGAATAGGGAACGAGAACGCCCCGTACGCGATACTGAGTATGTTCTCCCATTCCACCTTCCATGGATCAAGAAAAAGCCTCCTTTTGGGCACTACCCGCTTTGCTTCGCTGACTGGGATAGGGAGAACACCACAATACACCGTTGCCGTCGACATGAGCTGGTCATTAAGGACGTCGTTCAGGAACTCCGATAGCCAATGCCCAGGGAACCCTACAGAGTGCAGGTGAAGTAGAAGATTCAGGAATGAGACAAGATTATTAGGATACATGACACGGATAGATTCCATCCGTGGATTTGACGAAGTAATGGTGTATAGCAGTACACAGGTGAGCCAGTGCGTCAACTCATTGCGAGAGGCCAGCTGTGAAAGTGGAAGAGGACAGGGCTGGGGAAGTGGAGCGAGAGAGACGAGCCCATATACTGGCACCATATGCTTGACCTGGCAGCCCAGAAAGCGAGGAACATCAGCAGTAGACAGAAGAGTGTATCTGCACATTATTGGAATGAGCCGCATGAAGATGGTTAAAGTTAGCTACTCACGTATGACAGAAATCATCAGGAGAGGCCCATATGCCCGTGTTAAGGAGACAATTTGAGGCAGCAGCAGAATGGACATGATTACTGAGATTCGGCGAAATGTAGATAGCCGTATTCATAGGGCCATGCGTATAGTCACTGAATGGCCCAAAATCGAATGAGATAATTTTATAGCGAATGCCAGAGGCGACTTACGGAACGTTGCTCAACCACATACGCATGTATTTTCGGGGAAAACTAGCTGGGCGTTCGTCACCGAGTCGCATTTTTACAAGTGTTTGACACATGTCGCCCTGCAGAACTTCCCACTTGATCTTCCCTTTCAGGGTCCTCAACGCGTCCACAACTCCATTGAAGAAGAAGGAAACTATGGAGAATGAAGGACAATCCTTATCGACTTGGACAGCTTCACTATCCAAACCGCAATGGGCGACGTTGAACTCGTATACGGCCTGAATAAGCTGAAATGCATCGAAGCGCATAAAGTTTGGATAGCCTCTGCAATGAGGCTGAGGGAGATCATCCCATGCATCCTAATTATGTCTCAAGCTTTAGCATGAAGCGGAAGCGAGAAAAGCCAAAAACGTACGAAAAGTGACGCGTTAGGCTTCCATGTTTTTTCGATCTCGTCATCAACCTAAACATGTCCTGGTCAATATCTGGCAAAGGCGAGCAATGAGCTCCCGACCTCATCTACACACGTCAAATCCACCTCACTCCAGACCTCCGCGATACAATTTCCTTGAAGCGAACGTGGAGGGACGAAAACTCTGAACTCACGATACCACCCCACCTCTGGGATAAGCTCCACATTGTCGGAAGCTGCTCCGGCTTCATGCATGAGATCCATTAAGATGTCGACCGTTGTTTCCCTTGCGTCTTTAATCCACTTTGCTCGTTTCTGCGGTAGATTCTCTTTGGGACACGGAGTTTCAACATGTTTCGAAAGGAATGTAATAAGCTCGTCTTCGGACAATCCATCCAGATATTCATACATTCCTTGGCGCTCCTCGCTGATTTTTTCGTCCAGCTTGGAAGTGAATCCCGCATCGATTATGGGGTTAGCCAAAAATCCTTTATCAAAATTGGCGTCTGCGAGTTGGTGGTTCATAAGCATGCCAGCAACAGTTTTGTGTGGCATAGCGGTTTTCCAGTAGCTCAAGTGAGGCTAGTAGTCCAGGAATGGAGCCAGAATGGACGTGTATCCACGGCGGAAGCTGCGGAGGATTAGCCTTAAGTAGCTGTCCCAGCCTTTGAGCAATCTGCTGGAGTCTATTCTGAGAAGTTAATAAGGTCCTACATTCTTAGTAGCCTGGAAATACCTCACCTCTTGGCGCATTTTCCAGGCATTAGAACAGCGCTGAAGGTGTAAAAAATCGTAGCCATAGTCTCTTCTTTCTCCGAAGGAGATTGACCTCCACTGATGAGGTCGTCCAGTAGAAGCATCACGCAGAGATCGCGAGCTAATGCGGTAGGATGTATATCGAGAAGGGTAAAGTGAGCGTGGAATTTTTCCTTCTGAGGTTCAGTGAACGTCGAGTAGGCTTTGCGCAATCCGATTATAGATCCGAAAGCATGACGCGCTAGAGGGCAATTAGTTCGGGATAAGGAAAACACGGTATTTCATACATACCATCTCCAACTCCCGCAAATAAAAACGAAAGGTCTCCGCATTCGGCTGGAGTGAGAGTCTTCGGATCGATGGGGTCTTTGTCGTCGTCTAGAGCTCCCCAGTTATCAAAAATGGAGAGGATATCGTCGTGACCAATCTGTGTGAAAGTCAGTAGCGTGATGATATCCAAAAGAGCCAACAAACGGAGAAAAACTCCTTCGTAGACGCGCTGTGGGACAAGAAAGTACAGCTATCAGTTGAAGCATCTTATTTGAAGCACAGTAAAGGAAACCTACGCGGCTTTCTTGTAAATCGGCAGATAAAGCAGTCGATGCTTTGCAGTAGCGACATCCTCTGCAGAAATCGACATTGCTCCAACTTTAACGCGTTCCATCTGCTCCCATAGACGCAGAGTCTCTGGAATAGCTTTTCCCTCGAATCTCAATCTTTCAACAACCTGTTTTTCTTCTTCTATCTGCGCAGATCTGATTGTGCCACTCCAAATGCCTTGAGTGAGAGCCTTGGGCAATCTCGAGGAAAGTTTCAGGAGAAGGCTCGAGTGATCAGTTTCCTTCAACTGAAACGCTGTTTTTGCCGCGCGACAAATCGCTTGAAAGCATCCCAAATAATCCCCGAGTTCGTACAGTGCGGCGCTGAAGTTGGAAGAGAAGACCGGGTCCTGAGGACTTTGAGATTCTGCCTGAATAAGATGAGAAAAAGTACGAAACGTTATAGCCATGCAAATGATACCTTTTGGTATTCTTTTGCCGCTCTAAGAAAAAAAAAAGTCACGGTGAGGACCAGAGGGACCAAGAATCAATGTACTATACGCACTCGGCAAATCGACAAGCTTTGAAATGAATATTTCCTTGGGCTTTAAGAGCAGAGACGTCCCCCACTTTTTTCTCTGCCATGGTGAGGGTCGAAGAGAGGGTTGCGAAGGAGATAATACATAACAATGAGGCGTCCGCGAATCAAAAGAAAGGAATTGTGGGAATTTCCATTTCAGGACGCGCGATTTTTTTTGGTTCAGGTTGGGTTCAGGCCAAAATTCCAGTTATTTTGTTTGTATACACTTCATTATAAAGATTGGTATAGCAGTACAATATTAGTGTACTCTAGCATACCGTACCGTACCCAGATTCGCGCCACGGTAAGGGCTTAGGGAAAAGAGGCTTCTTTGATGTAAAGAACTTATCTTCCTTTGCTGCTTGTATTTTGCACTTCCAGTCAGTACTTGCTCTTTATTCTGCTTCTCTCCTCTGATTTTTTTGCTCAGAAATGTCCCAATATTTATCCCAGCATCGTATCGAAGAGCCAATATGGCTTGAACCAAGCGAAATTTTGTTCCTTCGAATGCGAATATCCGAAACCGAGACCCAAGTGGAGAGCCTCGATAGTCAAACAAGAGAGCTCAAACCGCAAGGTCCATGTGGTTATGAAGCTCGGATATCCGAGCTGACGCGTGAAACAAACGCGAAACTCGTCGAACTTGCCTTGTTTCGAAACATCCTCTCGCCTGTCCGTCGAGTGCCACTGAAAATCCTCTCCGAAATCTTCGTCCTCGTATGCTCTCCTGAGCACGGTATTTTCATGCCCTTCGACGATATCATCAAAGACACATGTGTTATTTCTGGTGTGTGCGTGGCCTGGAGAAAGGCTGCTCATGCTACCCCTCGACTCTGGTCCACGTTTGCTTTGACCTAGCAATGCATCGACAAGCTTTACAGGCAGAGGTAGTGTGGGCAAAACAGTGGATGTCTCGAAGTCATAGTCTTCCCATGGATAAGATAGGCTAGGCTGAGGAGAGAAAGGTTGAGACTCAGATCTGAGTCTCGCATATATATATATTAGACAAAGAATGGCTTAAGGGTTTTTGGCTGGGCTTGGCCCGCGCGGGTGGGTATAAAACGAACACACACGAGAAGCGGGATCAAAGGCCTGAGTTGACCGTACAGGGGTACAGGCCACTGAAAACAGTGTGGGAGGGACGGGAGAGCTGAAAACGCGTTGTACGCGCAAGACGTATGCGTTGGGAGTTCGAGAACAAGTGGTGAGCGTCTAGTAGACGCAGGTGAGAACTCCAACGCCCGGGCGCCTATCTTATCCTCCGATAAGCCTGCCAGCTATCGCCAGGACTTATTATCTTGACTTTAGCAACCCTACCATTTAGTATTACGAAGCCTTTCTTCCCCTTCCTTTTACCACTCAGACTCGCTACCACAATCGCAAATACCGAATTCAGGACCCAGGTCCGTCAACCAAGAACAAGGATCCCCAAATCAATCCGCCAGTCTTGAAGCGTACACTCCCGCTCCGAGCCTTGGAGCCTCGATTGGTCTACCTTCAAGTTTCGAATACAAATATCTCCCAGATAGTTATCTCATCAAGGCTCCGTCAATTATCCTGCTATCCTATACTAAGTATAAATTTCTTTGGCTTCCATTAGTACAGGAACACCTTCCGCGATGGATGCAAACAATCACACTGTGTAGGAGTCCATTACTATATGAGGCCATATCTCTCGAGATTCTGTGTTGTGCGTCGATTGGCCGACTTTTTGGACCAACAGTATTGTACTAAACTCAAGATAACAACTCAAGCGGAGCGGAAAAAAGTCGCAGTCCGACTTCTCCCGGGCGTTTTCAGGTCCTGTATGTCGGCTATGCCCTCCCGAAGCCAATTCCCAGAGGCTCCATTGACCACCTCTTATCGTCTCTCACTAGTCCCTTGTGATGATCATTCATGTGGAATCGGAAGCCACAACCGTAATTATAGTGCTTACAGCCAGGGAAAGAGTACAAATGCTTATCGGATTGAACTGGTCCCCCTTGGGATTCCTCCTACTGCTTTACTCCCTCTCTTGTCGCTTTGCCCGATTCAAGAATGGCTAGCACTGAATCCGTTCCTGCTCGCCAGGACAGTGTATCCACCGACGACATTGAGAAGAAAGTCTACGCCTCCTCTGACGAAAAGCCTGACTACGTCGACACGGTCACTTACTCGGAAGATGGATTAGAAGAGCTGCAATTAAAGCAGGCGGAGGAACTTGAGGTCATCTCAATGCCTAGCTTCTCAACTCGCCTCATCCTCCTTACGCTTTTTGTCTAGGCTCGTTTGGCATCCGGTGCAGCTGAGGACAGTGAATATCTTGTCAAGGACGCTCACGATGTTTCAATCAAGGTTCTAAGTATTCGGTACGCACTTGTATTGCCAAGCGTAATATTGCCCAAGGTTTACGATAATAATGTATTACAGTGACGACTACGAGCTGCCTGTAGTCACTTTCCGTATGTTATTCTTGGGTCTTGGATTTTCAGCATTCGGGAGTAGGTGATCTACTTTGATTCCTGGCTTTTTTAACATTTCTCTCAGGTGTGCTTGCGCAACTCTATTACTTCAAGCCCCAGACACTTTCGGTCTCTGAAAGCTTCCTGTTGATTGTGATATACTTCATCGGTAAAGCTTGGGAAAAGTGTCTTCCGTCTCATGGTATCTTCCGATACATCAACCCTGGACCTTTCAACATCAAGGAGCATGGTAACTATTACCTGGATTTCATTCCGAAGCTTCAGTTGACTCGATTGAATTTAGGTGCTGCTCTGATTATGGCTTTCACTGCTAGTTCTTCGGCCACTGCTATTCAGGTCATTTCCGTGCAGTCCCTCTACTAGTAAGTTCAAGAAAGGTTGGTACATTGGATAATGAAATCATCTTTCTGTAGCGATAATCAGCTGAATCCGGGTATCGCAATCTTCACCCTCCTGGGCTCACAGCTCATCGGATATTCATTCGCTGGCCTTTTGCAAGAGGCACTCGTTTACCCATCGATCTGTTTCTGGCCTTCAGTCATTACCCCTGCCAGTATCTTCCAAGCGTAGGTGCCCGTCGGCTATACTTCTAACCTAAATCTAATCGATATTTTCAGTCTTCACTTTGATGGTGGCTTGGGAAGTAAACGTACGAAGATCTTCTGGGCCCTATTTGCAGGCATCTTCTGCTACGAGATTATCCCTCAGTGGATTTTCCCGGTGCTTACAGGAGTCAGCATTTTCTGTCTTGTTGACCATACTTCCTCCGTCATGCGTAACGTTTTTGGAGGGGCCAGCAACAACGAAGGCATGGGTGTAGGTGTACTTTTCTTAATTTTGACACATGTTGCTCAATGACAGTAACAGCTTCTTGCCGTTTGCTTTGACTGGAAATTTCATTGGCTCATCCTGTCTGTACACTCCTCTCTGGACACAGCTGAACCAAGACATTGGTATTATTTTTACCTACATCTTGATGTAGGTACCGTCTGAGTTGCTTTAATCATTGGTACTTGACGTATTTTTTCAGGTGTGCCGTCTACTATGGAAATATCTGGCATGGGCTCAATGTAGGCATTCATGTACCGTCTTCCTTCAGTTTTTTCCAAGCTATTTTTAGTTCCCTTTCATGTCTCAGGCTATCTTTGATATCGACGGTTTGTTTTATCATCTTCTTTCACGGTCATCATTCACTGACTCGACTTCTCCTTAAAAGGCAACCAGGTAAATCACCTCTTGTTTGGGTTCATACCATGCATTGATATCACCGAACAGTACAATCAAACCGCCATTTTGACTGACAACAAGTTCGACCCCGTCAAGTATGCTGAAGTTGGAGTAGGTTTTTCAAATTTATCTGCGATATCGCAACCGTGGCTAATACATCTTGTTAGCCGGCTTATTTTGCGGCCACGAATGCTTTGTATTTCATTACTGCTAACCTTGCCATGGGGTGAGTGGTTTCCCTTTCTAATTTGGTCTGACTGATTTGCTAATCTGCTTCCATTCACCCTTGCTTCGTGGCATCTCCCAACGCCTTCCACTCTTCCCCCGCTACGTGACTCTGTCCCTCACGCCCAGAGCTACGATTTCGCATGTCATTTGTTTCTACTGGAATGAGTTGCTTCCATTTTTCCGTATGCTGAACCCATGGAACAAGACTGTAACTGTTACTCATGACGAACACTACACTGCAATGAAACGGTACGTATGCCTTTTTTCCTTCCGTTACAGCAGCTGATACGATTTATTGTTAGATATGAGAAAGTCCCAAATATTGGTTCCTTTCGTTGCTTGCCATTGCCTACGCCATGGCCCAGGCTACAGATTACACAGGAAAATCCAACTTTACCTGGTGGCAGCTTACCGTTGTAAGTACCCAGCATTGATCAGGTCCATACAACAAGTCGAGTCTCACATATTTATAGATTCTGTTCCTCTCGAGTTTCTTCACCATTGCATACTGCACAACTTCTGCCATCCTGGGGTACTCTCAATTTAGTACTCAACTTGATGGCTTCTACTCCATGATTGGATCCTATGTACGTGACCGATACCCTAGCCCGTTCTCCCTCTGTTCACACCCGTTCCTTTAGATGGCTCCAGGAGACCCCATAGCCAACATGTATGCTGCTTTGTAAGTCAAAGTTAAATTTCTTCCCTCTGTCGCCTTGAGTTATATGTCTACCAGGTATGGAAGTCAGCCCACAGTGCAAGGCATTGCACTTCTCGGAGACTTGAAGCTTGGCCAGTACCTCAAGATCCCTCCCAAGGTCAATTTCCTTGTCCAGGTCATGGGTTGTATCGTCGTAAGTGTTTGACCGCATTTCGGGTATGATGTATCACTGTTCACAACTGCTTCCCAGGGTGCTCTCTTAAACTATGTGATGGAACTTTCCATTGTGAGTCAGCAGAGAGCGGCTCTGCTTAGCATTGCTGGTACCCGTCTATGGTCAGGTCAGAATGCGCAGAGCTTTAATAGTAATGCCATTTCGTGGGGTGCGTTGGGACGGGAGATGTTCAGTCCAGGCAAAACCTACTTCATGGTCCCTGTTGCTCTTGCTCTCGGGACTGTCCCTCCCATCATTCAATACGCGCTGCATCGCAAATGGCCCCGCAACGTCTTCCTCAAGAACTTCAACACGAGTATCGTTCTCCAGTACTCATGTTTCCTCAGTGGTACGAATTAATGTCCATTTGGCTGGTTCATGATATACTCAAATGTTTAATTTAGTCGGAGTTAACACTCAAGTCAACACCTTTATGACGCTTGGTGTTATCTCTCAGTACTGGGTTCGTAACAGGTACCCTCGTGCTTTCACTAAATGTAAATCTTTGAGTAAAAATATTAAGTGGGAATACTACTGATTCATTACTTCACCCTGCAGACAACTATATTATTGCCGGTGCCCTTGACGGTGGAACCCAGGTCATATCATTCATTCTCAACCTGGCGCTTTTTGGCGCCGCAGGTCCTGCTGTCCCTGTGAGTGTTAGTCATACTTACTCACTCGCATCATCTCTAACGGGCATTCTTCCTTGTCCAATAGTTCCCGCAAGTGAGTTTCAGTTTGGGGGTTTTTCTGTTTCCTTAGGTCTAAATTTTTATTCCTTTCCAGTGGTGGGGTAATGATGGAAATTACTCTGCTGATAGGTGTCTTGCTCCCGCGTAGACATCGTGCCTATTTGTATTATAGGATTAGTATTTCTGTACGGCCACCAATCATTTTTATTATGCTTGCATTCATTTTTTCAGGGAACTAGAGGACAAAGTCGAAGAACCGAAGGCAATGACTATCAAAATCTTAAGAGGTCTCACTAGTTACTATGGTACTGATCTTCGCATCGTTAAAGTCCCAGAACTGCATACAAGTTGATGGTTGATTAGTTTCAACTCCTGGATTCATACTAAGTATAGCGACGTACCGAGTGAGTGAAAATGCAATTCGGCTTCAGTACCTCCTGTTCGGTGAGATCGGCCTCAAATTCTGCAATGAATGTATCTCTGGGAAAGGCCTGTTCAATTTCCGCGATGGTTTGGGTGTTCCAGAACGGAGCGAAAGATCCTGGACCGTATACGTCGTACCCCCAAATATCGAATATGGCAGTGTTCTGCAGCAACCATCCAGTGGCAGACGAATTGCCCTGGAGATACTGGGTGGTATGCAAAGCAATGGATTCGGTGATATCTCCAACTTGAACTGCATTCAGCTCTGGGAGGGTCTCGTGGAGATGATCGTATGCCATGAATGCACCCCAAAGCTCGAAACTCATGGCGTGAGCTGGGTGAGTCAAAGCTTCGGTGTTGTTGGTAACACCGACGTCATGCATGATGGCGGACAGAAAAAACCTCTTTGAAAGTTCTGCAAAGGAGATCTGTGCGACTCCAGGAGTATTCTTGGGGAATCCTGTGCTGTGTAGGAGGGCAAGTCCATAGTGAACCATGCGCTCAGAATGCTTGAAAGTCTCAGGAAGAGTGATGTTCTGCGAGAAGACAAAAGTAGAGTTGAAACTACTTTGAAGCTCCAAGTAGGTATTGTGAATCGTTGCGAATGGAACGTATGTCGGTTGGAAGATGGACGATGCTAATATCTGTGCGACTGTTGTTGGTACAAACGCGTCGAAAGTGCTGTTGGCTGAAATATTTTGAGCACTGACACGAAGTGTAGTTCCAACGCTCAATACGAGGAGCAATTTTTCGAAAAAGCTGGCCAAATCAGATCAGTAAACCAGACATCCACTAAGTAGGGATACGAACTGGAGCCATTTCTGAAGTGTCTTGGTGGTTGCATTTGAGCCCTGTCTTCAGGGGTTTTTATCTCATCCAAAGCTCCAAGTCGGACATCTTCGGCGAAGATACTACGCGGTTCTCGGTACAGCGACGTCCCATTTATTTGCTCTAGATCATGAAGCTGACTGATAGTACACCGATGTTTGAGGAAGCTGA
>ML769855.1:0-41262 GCA_009733575.1 Gymnopus androsaceus JB14
TGACAAAATCTCACTTCATAGCTTTGCTCCTTGACTGGGTGAGTAAAATTTCTTCATTCAAAGAACCATTTTGCTAAAGTATTCTAATAGAGATTGAACCAACCACACAACTCCACTGCCTTCATCATCCCTACAGGGACACCAGAGACCCTCTCATTCATCCAACACGTCATTCGGTATTGCACCACTGCGTCTTGGTTGAACTCTGTACCAAAAAACTATGGGGAGTCCAATGCGGGAACAATCAAGGCAGATGAATGGCGCACGTTGAGCACAGTGTATCTCCCTATAGCGCTCATCATCCTCTGGGGTGATGATGATGGTTGCGCTCCTCCTTCCGACTCTTTCTTGCTCAAGGCCATAGACCACACAATGGCGCTTTTCCAGGCCACCATTATTGCCTGCAGATACACTGTGACCTCTGCTCGCGCTGAAGCCTACCAGAAATACTACAATCAGTGGGTTGGCAACTTACACACACTGTTTCCGCACACCCGCGAAGGTACCGCCCGGCCAAACATCCACGCCGGTCAGCACATCTACTGACTTTCTTCTACTATTTGGCCCCGTCATCTCATGGTGGTGCTTCCCATTTGAACGCCTCATTGGAGCCCTCCAAAAAATCAATACAAATGACTTTGTCGGCGGTAAGTTTCCAATGAAATCGTCATTCATAAAGATTTAACGCCGCATTTAGGTCCCATGGAACTCACCATTGTCAAAACACTCGTCCGAAACTGCGAATCTACACTGCTGGTTGCACCGTCCGGACTGCCCTGAGGCTGTTCGACAGCTCAAAGTGCTCTTCGACAAATGCTTCGTACCAGTCAATGCTCCTCACAACACCAGGGCACTCACCGAAAGAAAAGGCGCATTCCGTGCTTATGCTAAGCACAACGGTGTCAATTTTTCTCCGCATACAACGCACAAGGGGAATGCCAATATAATCTACAGACTGATGTCTAGTGGGACCCCGCTGGCTGGTCAAATCCAGCGGATCGAGAACGTCGGCAATACCGTTCGTCTCCATGTTCGGCAACACTTGCCCCTCTCCACCTCCTTATACGATCCTTTCCTTCGCTATCCACATCTTCATGCCAAAACTTATTCCTCTGACCTCAGCCATACAGAGGATATCATTGATCTTGATGATATCGTTGCACACGCTGCTCGTTACGACTACTCCCATGGGAGATCGGTAATGCTGAATTTGTCGAGGCAGTAATTGAATACATATCATGCGTCTGTGTCTTCAGCGTCACGCTTCTGCGTCTTGACCTTGACGCAGTGACGACTAACCACTTTCCTTGATTTATAACCTTTGAGTTGCCTTACCATGCGCGCTGATTTTTGCAAACAATTATCTCATATCGAGTTCACATTCTGTAGCTCAGATTTCTTATCATTCAGACGTATAGATTAGTAATCATAATTTATATCTTGCGTGGACATAATACTTATTCATGAAATTTTATAAATCTTGTTAGCTTTCGCATCCTCATATATGAGCACAATCTGGAGCGAATTCTGTTCACTTAAGTTTTTGTTTGATTTTGAAAATTTCTGTCTGCTAATTGGGGCTTCGCAAACATCAGAAATCGGTATGTAATTCGTAAATAATATCAGTTGCCAGGAACTGTCTACTTTCGTAGGTAAATTCGGTAGAGGTTAATTTTTTCCCTTTCCCGTGTGCATCAGTTTTCCACATAGTATTGATCCGCAGGATACCTTGTCGGATTCAAGAGGACGCTTTTCTTTTGTCAGGCGCAAAATTTGTTGGTGAGGGGATGTCGGGGAAGTGACAGGTGTGAGGGATTTTGGAGTGGCCGCAGGATAGTTGTGAATGTATGACACATTGGAAGTAAGGGCATGCGGGAATCGTAACCTGGCGCCATTCGAGTCGTAGCCGAGGAACTTGGATTGAAGTTGTTCCGGGGCAAAATCCAGTTGCCAGATTCCTATCCCGGAATCTATTCAGGCAATGTGGAACATGGATGAACGACGATGTGAAGATTCGGACGAACTGCGGTTGACAATGCCAGTGTGCCAACGTAGACCAATTTCACGCTAGAAAATAAAAAGTGAGAAAGAAAGATATTGGAGAAATACGCTCCAATACCAGCCTAAATGAGGCTATTTGAGCAAGGAGAGACCTAGCTAAGGTTCGGAGCAAGCCCTTTGCTCCGGCCCGGTAACGGGTGATGTTTGTTCACAAACACTGCCACTGATGTGGAGTGATTCAAGTCGGAAAGAATTTAAGCGCCAATGCAGTGAGATCCCTTCAAGTTCCCGAAGCGCCTGAGGATGGAGCTTTCCTTTTCATCTGACATCCACCATACTTGAACAGGAACCTATGGCATAGTACTCAAGCTGCAAAAAAAAGTTCACAGGTTCACTGGCCCAGATTTTTGCACTCAGAAGATAACGAGAGCCACTGGGTGAGCAAGCATGTATGTATATACTATGCTGCTCTCACTCTATATGATCTCTCAAGCTCTTGATATCGCATTGGATCGAGCTAATCCTCAACTCTTCCAGTGAAATCTTCTGGTTCTTACCAGCAACTGCATTGCACTTTATTGAATCACACTCTTGAGTCTTTTGATGACATCGATCAAAAGATATCTCCCGCAAGGCGCATACGAAGACGAGCGTGAGAAAAATTTGCTGCAAGACTTGACTATGTACGAGATGTAGTTTGTCGAGCTTCCTGGGTCCGTTCGCTTAGGACCGGTCAAAAGAGCGATCATGTATGTTTTTGCGCTTCTCTGAGTACTCCACTGCTGACCTTACAGATTAAATTTGGACTTTTATCAAGGCCATAATAGGTGCCGATTGTCATTGAAATTGTGATGTCCCACAAAATCAGCCGGTTTGTAGCCAATAGCGGAACCATCTCCAAGCCAAGCTTTCCAGTTTTCAGGTATGATGGTGCTCTCCCGGTCACAAATGAAGCTTTCCTCGAGCTGATTAAGCTCCTGCTTGGTGGCAGTAAATTTGCGAACGAGGGGAGATTTTGAGGTATCAGGACATGCAGTGATGCTGGGTGCGTAACTAGAGAGTGAAGCAGAGGAGCCGACCACCAAAAGAGTGAGGCTGAGCCAGAATGAGAGATTGGAAGAGGGAGACATTCGGGATCTGCACATTTCTCCGTCAGTGTTCCGGGTGCATTTATATCCATACGATATACTTGTATTCTGTATATGAGCTTTTTGGAGAGTTCCGATGATTAGTACAATGAAGTGAGAACTTTTCTTGTACTGTTGATATACAGTTTCATAGTTTTTCATTAGATTCCGCGCAACATCTGTGGCTGATCTATTCGAGCTCATTGAGTCAGTCTCATCTCCAAGGCAGAATCTCCAAATGGTTTGTACTGCTCTACGCCATGTCCCCTAGGCCACAGGGCTGAAACTTCTTATCCCTGACATTGACGAAAAATATTTTAATTCACATAAATTAGTTAGGGTTGAGTTTGGGATATTTTTAAGGACCAAAAAAGCTCGCTACATCGGCAATGGCGAGATCATATTCTATGCAAGTTCTGATCCTGAACCTTTAAGGTATGGATGTCTGATTTTAGCATAGATTGAGTGTCTTTGCGACAACAACATGGAATCAGGAGTCGGTGTGTCTCTGGGTAGCCTGTCTCCTGAGCTCTTACGTCCACGCAGTCGGTAAGTTGGTTTTCTCATCTTTCAACCTCCCATTGCAGGTAACGATTCCATCGTGAGCCTAAACTTTATCGAATGTTAATGAACATCATGTTCTTAACATACTTAGGAGTTCTTCTGTCACTGGTCAAGAAGATCTTCCGGTAATGCTACTTTTTCTCTCATATCAGCGTCGTAGTTATCATCTAATTCATTAACTTATCCTCTGTTCATTAACGTTTATCATCCATTCATTATCGCTTATCATCCATACATTATTGTTCAATGTCCATTCATTAACGTGGAACCAGATTCATAAGCCAACACCCATCTTTCCGTTACTCGATGAACACTCAACCACGAGCGCAATACATGTTCTTCAACCACACAACATCAGGATAGGTGTGTTCGATCATACATACAATAACCTTGCAAAAACGTTGAGCTGTCGGTCGCTGGTTTCGCTCTACCGTTCTGTAAAATAGCGTCCGAATCTGACTTACTGAAGATCTTCAGTTCAAACACTTTCTCCAAAATTAAGTCGACAACGAGATCCCACAATGTCATTCCATCGGCCAGCAATAATTCCTATAATCCCTAGGTATGAATTATATTTGACGTGACGCACAAAATTGGTAGAATCCATTAACATACCTCCATCGGAAGGTTTGTATGACATCGAGAGTTTTCCCTCCGAGCTGCATGAGTAGGTTATGGTGTTGGAATGTGAGTAGTGTGATTGATTGGTCCAGGAGTAGGCTTAACATGCGAAAGCTGTAAGAGTGGTATAACGGAATTAAAGTTCCTTTGGCCTCTGATTTATCATGACTGGGTTGCGTAGCTCTTTACAATAAAATTTACCTCGGAGTTCCTCAGCGCTGTTCTAACCGTGGATTTATCTGCAGACACCTTCCCCTTCGAACCCTTCAATACCCTGCCTTTGGTTCGTTCTTCCATGCATTCTTCAAGATTCATGTATTATATATACAATAGGGGGGCTCAATTCTAAGAAATAAAAATAATATAAAATAATATTTCAAAGCCCGATGACCCTGACTGACGAACATCCGCTAACTTTTTGTTATTGCTCTCAGTATCCTACACCTTACTCTCAGTTTTCGTGTACATATGATCTTTCATCTACTGTATGAATGCGCTGGCTACCGAATTCAAGACATCCGAAAGGTGTAGACTCTTCTTGAAGCTGATTTGGGCTTTACTCAAGTTCTCAACAACGGAAAGGTTTCCGAAGCAATAATCTGACAAGATGGTGAGATCAGTCTGGCTGGATAACAATCTGCCTGCGCCCAAGAAAGTTCAGGGTCATCGGACTTTGAAATATTATATTATATTATTTTTATTTCTTAGAATTGAGCCCCCCTAATGGCAGGAAACCATGATCTAATCTTGTCACTCCACATTTCCGCTTGCTCCTGCGCATGCAGAGAGTACGTTTTAGTCTGCTCCCCTTGAGTCCAGAGCCTGCTCATGGGAGGTAAACTTCTGAGAGTATGGAACAGTGATTCCTTTGTACACGAGGAGTCGGATCTAGGACTCACGACTCGGAACCACGAGTAAGTATTATTGTTTGACCGTGCACCAGCGTCATCATCTTTGTGGTCCTCAGAGTAGATGTTGGGTCGTTTGGACAGATCTGTCAAGTTGAGATAAAAAGTCTTCCACCGTATTTGCACTGAATATTGGGCATGAAGCATAGATGAAATGCAAAAAGGAAAACATCCTTAAAAATAGGTATGTATCGGTATTGGTGGGTGCGTGCACAACATTGAAAGCCAGGACGAGCACAATCCGAGTCGTATGCAGATGTACATTCAATAAATCGATCATCTATTAGTAATACTGTATACTCAGAGGACATGAACTTCACAACAATCACCTTACTGGCTAGGTCCATGCATCCTTGAATTGTCATCGCGCGCAGTTTTTTTTTTCCAATTCTTCTTATCGGATATCTCATAGAAAACTCATAAGGAGTTCTACAGGAGGTAGTACTAGTACCTCAGTCTGTTAATATTGTCTGGCCACGTCCCTAGTTGGCAGTAATACTATTAACCTAATAGTTTAGGGGTTTCCGGCTCCGGCTAGCGAGCGCTGAGAGAAGCACTGAAACTGGTTCCGATTGTAGGTCCTATCTATATATTCGAAGTCTTTTTTTTCCCTGTACGGCCTGCCAAAAGACAGAAAATAGGTGCACAATGCAAGCACGGCCTAAGAGCATAGGCTTGTGAGCGTTGAATTCTGTGCTCATGATCAGATCCCGGCGGTTTAACCTTCCGTTGCACCACACCAAGGAATTAGAATCGAGTCATTCCGCTTTACATATTCGTAAAGGGCCTGGAACGACGGTTTGCCCCCAGAAAGGTACATCTACATGATGATTAGATCGACAGGAATTCATGAACACTGAAGACACAACAATGGCTCCATCGGAATCATAGCAACTTAGTGAACCATACACATCCATGAAACGCATAACAAACGATTTCTCCTCATTCTCGTATTTATCTCCCGCGAGACGGTATATTTATCAAAACGCGGTGATAATAGGCACATCTGGCAAACCAAGGCCCCTCCGAGAAACCCTACGTTCTAGAATCTACACTCGGTTTTGTTCTCTTGCCGAAGTGGGACCGCTTGGCACGAGAGTCGAATACAGGTTTCCCAGGCAGCCTCTGCCGCCCCGATTTACCACCACAGACGTCATTTACAAAGAACTTGACAATGGGTTCAAACCTCTCGACAGGGCGATTGGTAGAGCGATAAATTTAGTGATGTCCCTTGGATGCACTGATATCAAAGGACTTGCAGCACAAGACGTTTTTTCCTGACAGTAAGATACATGCTTTCGTTCACGTTAATGTTACTCAATTTCTAGATTCGCCGTTATTAAGAAACATGTACTTCAAACCCCAAGGTAACCTTTTCGAATATGTTCCGAGAGACATCATCTATACATTAACGCAAGTAACATTCCGGATAGTGAATTTTGCTTCAGTTTGGACCCTTCAACGCATGACATCCTTCTATAAAACCCGGTGTCTCAATCTCCAACTTCACTGAAGCTGAAGGTCTTCACTACATCCCGAAAATAATTTTCCGCTTGAACCGAAATACTCAATGGAGCTATCCCAAATCCCCAGGTAAGGATACATCTTTTTTCTCGTATTGCTGAAACTGAGAACATCGAGTGACAGACCAAAAGAATTTCGTGATTATCATAACGCCCAAAGCTTGATCCACGAGACGTGAGTAGCCGTAGTCTTCTCGATACGAATAATATCATAGATTGACTGGAAGCAGTTGCAAAGATCGGCCGAAGCCCATGGCCCCGGAGGAGTGGGGAAGGTTTGTGCAGTCCTACGTTGGGCGGCCGGAAGACTTTGAGACTTGGGCATGGAAAAAGCTAAAGATACCCGAAGAAATGCTTTACATCGCCCCTTACGAGCCTCCTCCCCGTCAAGTCAATGGAGATTTTCTTTGTACTTATCATGGCTGTTTCAACGTGTACAAGAACAAGCAGGGCAGGGAAAGTGAGACAAAGTTCTTTTTTCTCTCAATACTCTCTGATTGATTGGACTAGATCATTTCAATGTAGCACACTTGGGATTTCGTGCACAGTGTCCTGACTGCAATACGGTCCTTATGAATCAGAGTTCCCTTCCACGCCACAAGCGGGACAACTGCACCATGCGAAAAAAGGCTCAATGATTCACCTCTCTCTGCGCAGGCCTTGCGGTCTACCTCATAGATCCCGTGCTTTCGGGTAGTACTTTCGGGTTCAACATCCAGGATGTGCCACTTAATCTTCTATCCCTCTGTATTCTATCGTCCGCAGCTGGGCATATTGTGTTCTTTCGCTATTCTTGTTTTGTATGTTTCTCCGCTATCTGCTTGCTCGTGTTTTCCAGAATTTATCATGATGCTTTCGTATAGATAGATATGTAGTCATGATTCTGAAGTCCTGATTCTGAAAAAATAAATGACTATATATAGTCTCGAAGCAGGATCACTGAAGATCGACGAACAACCCTGCAAATTAATTGCAATACATAAATAAACGAATTTAAATTCGACATGTCGGTAACTTGTCAGCCCTGAGGGAAGCTTTGAAAGTAATTTACTCACCTGGTCCGAATTCTGCTTTTCCATTTCCAAAAGGTAGTACTCTGTCCCAGTTCAGCCACGATATAACTTTGAAACTGGAGTCATGACGATGCAGTTAGGGAAAGAGCTGGGCGAAGCTGCGTCGTTGTCCCAGTGTATAGAGATGTGTTGTTAGAGTACGTTGATATGAGATTGGAAACTGCAAAAGTTCGGAGCCGCTCAACTCGTTTCATAAGTACCATAATTATGTGTGAAAGCTTGTTGTGAAAGCTTGTTGTGAAAGCTTGTCAAGAGCAATGACCGCATTATCACAATATAAGACTAGATAAGATTGAGTCGTTGAAAAGTTCAGTAACCAATTTGAAACACTACCGCTTGCACTTCCTTGAGCGAATTTCTATCCACTGAGTGTATGGTCTCCCGCAAACTAGTGTTGAAACAATGCTATTTCCGAGCCTGAGATCAATGAATGGTCTGGCCAATTCACTCAGAGATCCTCTCGAGCTCGAGCCTAAAACCTTCAACGAATTGAAAGAGGTAGACCTATAGTGAGCGAGAGTTTAATGCAATCAAACTGAGGTACGTATAGTTAAACTCGCACCGGTAGTACTTTGTCGTTTGGAGGGCTTGATTTGAACTCGAGCCATTTGAACAACGAGACCTGAGCTCATGTCATCAGACTGCATTATTGCAGCTATTGTGGGCTTTATCTGCTTGGGTACGACGTTGGTTTGGATAAGTGGTGGATATGCGAAAGCTGTAAAAACAATTGATATCCCACGCTTGGACTGTTTTTGACTCGTTTCTTGATTCTACTCCAGTTCCGGTGGCAATATGGTGAGAGCGGAACCTTCGATCGTCGTCGTATGTCCCTGAGCGCCGCTAGCTCTGCTCGTTGGTAGCAACTCTATCTGAGTCGAAGCCGGCTTCGAAGGAACAGGAATCACTGTAATTCGACTGGGTCCACTATTAGCAGCAGCGGGACTCGGTGTGGACCTCATCGGCGGCGTAATCACCGCTCGTGGTGATGATGGACAGATGTCCATCCACGTGGTGCAGTTGCAGCAGGGTCCTGGCCATTCTTGGGAGACTGGGATCTTCGAGGGGGCCCATAGGAGCAGGAGTCGCAGGCAGCAGCAATGGCGGCGGCACCACCAATAGATTGCTGAAATCACCTGCGATGGATGCTGAAAGGAGTGAATGGGGAATGCGGGTGTCTACTCGGCGGATGATTAGGACACTAAAAGTGCGAATGAAATTTAGATTGGATGTGGTCAGATGTGGTCTGCACGTAAGAGCGAGGGCTGGCAAAGTACGATGAGGATCCTGATCAACCATCTGTGAGTCTAGACGGTATACGCTCGCTAGCTAAGAATGTTTTATTTCAGTCAGTCAGACATGAGAAGAAAAAAAGATGTATGATTAACGGCACAAAGCTTCGTTTTTCCGTAGGCATAGACGGAAGAACTTTTTTGTTCTACCCGACTTGACGAACCTATTCAAGAAGTTAGTACCACAGCGCAGTCGGGAAAAAAAATGAGACACTCACCCGACCAACGTATCCTCAAGACCTCACGAGCGTCAAAAACTTTGCATTCGCAATCGCCTGACGAATCCTCCCACACTCGCAGGCCACCTCGATACGAGTCGGACAAGGCTCGTCCTCTTCGCACCCTGTCGGTACACGACATCAATTCGTACATTGGTGGTGGACTAGAAGAACAACTACCTAGCCTTCCGCGCATACTTGAACCACCTCCACATTCACCTAGGTTCGGGCGCAGGATTTATTGGTGAGGAAGGGACAGGGTGGGTAGTCAGTGTCCGTGTGAGGGGTTTTGGGTGGCCGCAGGGTGGTGGAGGTAAAGAACATGGATAGCCGCTCAGGGAATGGAAAGTTCGAGGACTGTTTGGTCACAAAAGCAGACGAACTAGGAGAAACATGGTCAGAAATCTATCGTAGCTTAATACGAAAAAACAAGCCTCTTCAAAAGAGCTCCGCAAACAAGGGTTTCTATCTGGATTCTCGTCTGCGCGGCGGTCCACGTCCTGTTCATTGGAATCTGCACAAGCATTACATCCGGATCCTTCCCGAAAAAGGCTTAATTAGCATGAACTTGGATTAAGTATCGTGTCGGCACCTGGTGAGAGGAGTCGGTTCGGACGAACAGTCAGCGTCGGAAGTGAGGCTAAAGTTTTTGCTCTGTTTCACAGTTATATTGTCAAGGCCAGCGTAGCTTGACCTCTGCAAAGCCATGGATATGTATCGACCGTAGAAAGATGGCTTGAAGAGTTCGGCTTTAACCTCTCAAGAGGTCGACAGAGAGAGATGAAAAGCTTTGGAGGCAGGACATGAATGAGGGATTCGGACGGCCTGAAACCGAGATTATCTGGGACTTCACTGCAAATCGAAGTTATTGAGGGTAAGATTAAGCAAAAAGAACTGAAGGAATAGAATACATAAGAAAGCTCACCTTCTTCCTACTCCACGAGCGATATGCAAGGAAAAACACGCATCACGTTCTCATATGAAAGTTCTCGAGCGGTGTTACTATGGACGGGTACCTGCGAGGCGACACCTTCTCCGAGGCCTCGGGCTTCTCGTGGTTCCACTATGAGTACTTGATTTCCAGGTGTCAATCGCAGCCAGCACGCCGATGACCTAATATGATAATTGCACCAACGATGATTAACGAAAAAGTATTGATAACCTGCCCCGAGACCTGAGACTTGATAATTTCTCTGTCGATCTGGCACAACGCGCATGTACAAGACGCGTAAGTAGCACCAATACTTAACTCAGGACTTGGCCTACAATAAGGTGAAGAATGCTGACTCAAATTTTGCAAGATCGGTGTGAGCGGTCAATGAGCGGTCACAATTCATCGTAACTAACCCTGTATTGATTGACCTGACTTGATCCGGGTTTTTTCGGCTTGTTCAACCCAAAAAAGCAGGTCAATTCAAGGTCAATTGACAACCCGCAATTTATCTCGGTTTTGGCCGCAACCCGGTATCCAGGTGATCCTATTTAATCTTGACCGACGCCGCCGAGCATAGGAAGCGCGCTTCAGGGCTCTTTGAGGTCGCGTCGAAGCTTCTTCATGCTCCACAAGGAGTTTACCAACAATTGAGCTCGATGGAGGACCCATAGTCACAACATTGACAATGATTTAGTAGGTTGTAACTTGTGGGCAACCTAACAACCCGGTCAACCTGGTCAACCAAAACATGGTTCTTTACGATGTTGGAGCGAAGAAGCCGGGTATCTTATCTCATATCTTATCTCATATCAGCAAATTCCGACAGATTTGCGAGAATCCCGATGGTTCGGAGTACGTAATACCAGTCGACTTCCTACGCTTCGCTTCGGTGTTGATACTTTGTTAACTAAAGTACGATTGTCTCCAAGACAAACTGGCCGCTGCCGGTGGATAGTTGCTGTCCCTCTGCTTCTGCATGTCGAAGAAGCCATCCCTTATTCGTCCAGATCATCCAAGGAGGGACTTACAAATTCAAAAAAAAAAAAAAAAGTCAGAAGGAGGTCGTCAAACCGGGCATGTTCTAGATTTATCGCCCCTTGCACTCAGTAACCTTTGAGCGCAGCGCGGAACTAAACCCCGAGCCATGGACGTGTAATGACTGGTGTAAGCTTCTCCGAGTCCAGGTCATTGATGGTTCTCAACTCGTACAATCAATGGTTCAAGCCCGGGTGTTTCCTCCCGAAGTCTTTGTATAAGGCGACCTCCACTCTGCTGCTCGGTGGCAGCGTAGCTAAGGATTTCACGCAGTCTGTTTTCAAAAAAAAGTGAGCCACAAACAATAGAAAAGCAAAATTGGAGAATGGCCTGTAGGAATTCGACTTCGCAGGTCCTAAAACCCAATTTAGTTTCGTATCATCACTAACCAAAGGATTTTTAATTTTTAGGTGTCATTTTGAGGGGTCCTCGAGCTCTCAATGATAAAACCAAGACTGCAGGACTGCAAGAATGCGCCCCGCTGGATGTTGAATCTGTTCTTAAATCTTCCCGATCTCATAAAATCTTCCCGATCTCATATTCCCGATCTCATATCTTCCCGATCTCATTCTCATAGATGACTTGTAGACTTGGTCTTCGGCAATTTTACCTTTGTAACAACTTGAACGCTCGCGCCGCTAATGCGTCCAGAGATACAACGGCGCGTCTCTTGCTCCGGGGTTCATCGTTCAACACACGAAGGGTTCGCAGATTGTCCGAAAACAAACTGCTACAATTACCACCATCCTGCTTGCCGTCTTTCATCGGATGCAGGTTGGACATTTTGGGAGTGCGACTGTTTGGTTCGCCCAGAAAAGGTAACACGATGACGGCGATAAAGATCCATGAAGTTTTGGGACGTTCGAGAAATTTTGTCGCCAACACCCCACTGACTTGGTCCGAATGATCGAGATTCGGAGCGGTTCGTGCGTTAATTGAACGTACTTGCAATATTAAGGTGTGCGTTCTAAAGGTAATGTACTTAGTAGATGTTTGGATAAAAAAAGTTAACGTTACCCACTTCCCCAGCAGCACTCGCCGTTATTAACTTTGAGCTCCGCTGTTGGATGGGTTTTCGCCGAGCGTATCCATTCATTAACGCAACCAAAGGACACTAAACTTTTTTTCTTTTGACGGATTTGTCAAGAGTCGACTCCCGGACCCACTGGAGGACTTCCTTCCCAAGATCGACAAGCTCTGAACCGGGTGAAATGGCATCGTCGGTATGGATCTGCCATCATGCGCACCTTTGTGAAACTGAGGAATAATTTCTATAGACAGAGTAGCCGTTGTTATTAACATTACCCACCTCCTACTCACAAGTTCCGTCCTTGAATATGTTTTCGAATACATTCATTAACGCAAGTAACGGAATGGCAAGTTTCTTTCGCTTTTCGAAGACCTGTCAAGACTCGGTTCACCGCAAGACTCGATTCACGCTAAAAATCTCTTTCAAGTGTCAAGTCCTGGACTGGAGGACTTCACTCATCCAAATACGTCCTTCCTCGAACCCAAGATCGACAAGCTCTGAACCGGCTGAAATGTCATTATCGGTATGGATCTGCCATCATACACGCCTTTGTGGAATAATACCTATCACAGTTATTAACATTACCCACCTCCAACTCACAAGTCCCGGTCTTGATTATGCTCTCGAGCGCACCCATTCATTAACGCAAGCAACGCGATGGCAGGTTTTCTTTCAAGACTCGATCCCATGGCAAGGCTTGATTCATGGTATAAAAACTCTCTCAAGTGTCGACTCCCTGACCCACGGGAGGACTCCACTCTTCTAAATGCCTCCTTCCTCGAACCCAAGATCAACAAGCTCTGAACCGGCTGAAATGCCATCGTCGGGAGTCCCGAGGTATGAATCTGCCACACGCACCTTTATGGAATCGAGGAATAATTTCTATTGACAGGGACCTATCTCGCAAAGTGTTTCGTCGGTATCATGACATCCAAAGTTTCTTCCACAGTGAATTCAAGGAGTGAGTATTAGACTATTGTCCCGACGATACGCATCGATTGACCCAAGAGCAGCCTCGAATTCCCAGAGCCCAAGTCCATAGAATGGTGGGAAAACTTCGTAAAGACTTACAGCGGACTACCGGAGAATTTTGAAACTTGGGTTTGGGGTACTTTGGGGACATCGGAATCTATAGTACTCTCTCTTCCAGCTTACAAGCCTCCTACCGCCGCCGACAGCAATGGAAATTTTTTTTGCAATTATTATGACTGTCAGAAGGAATACCAGAGCAAGCAGGGTTGGGAAAGTGAGTCAAAGCTTTCTTTCTCTCAGTATTCTCTAATCGAACACATAGATCATTTTAATGGAGAACACCTAGGCTTTCGTGTGCATTGTCCAGAGTGCGATGCGAGTCTGAAGAACCCGGGTTCCCTTCCACGCCACAGGCGGGAATACTGTCGCAAGCAGAAGGATATCTGACAACGCCCTCTCCATCAGGCAGTTGAATGGGCTCGCTTTATCATGTCGGCCATCGGTCTACGAATTTACTGCCCTGTGTGGTCCTTGCAGATAGAGTCTCCTTGTGCTTGCGTATCTTCCCGTAAAACCCTTGCTGTTCAAGGAACAAAAGCGTTCGTCCGCCGCTATCTACCATATATATATCGTTTGTAGTCCAGAAATAGAAAAAACCCGTCGAATTCGGGATTGAGATAATTATACAGACCCCGAAATCAAAATCAATTATTAAAGCGACGGAATGTCAGCGTCTGTCAATCCTGGAAGCTGAGTGTTGTTGTGTCTTGTCGTGCTGCATCGAGAGTAGTAGGTTGGCTCGCTTTAGGCAAGCCTCGGACAGTGCATTCGATACTCCTTTTTAAATCCACGACAGACGTCCATCCACGCAGCGTAGTAGCAGGAGCGGGTCCTGGCCATGGTTCGGTATGACTTGACCTGTTAGTGCTGCTGCTGCCACTGTTACTGCTTGCGATTCCTGCTCCTACCGGTCCCCCTCGAAGATTACCCAGTTTCCCGAGATTACCGAATTTACTGGCGATGTATGCTGAGAGGAGTGGATTGGGAATCCGGGTGTCTATTCGTCGGATGATTTGTACACTAAAAGTGGGAATGAGACTTAGATTGAATTTGGTGAGGCTGGTAAAGTACGAACATTCGATGAGGATCCTGATCAACCATCTGTGAGTCTAGGCGGTACACGTTGGCTAGCTAAGGGTGGTTTCAAAAGATACATTTCAGTCAGACATGAAACGAAAAGATGTAAGTATGATTACATACGTTATGCACAAAGCTTCGTTTTTCCATTAGCATAGACGATAGGACTTGTTTTGTCCTACTCGACTTGACGAACCTGTTCAAGGGGGAGCTACAATCAATACCACAACGCAGCCATCAAAAACAACGCGAGACACTCACTCGGCCAATTTATCCTCAACAAGCGTCAAAAACTTCGCATTCGCTTCGACCTCATCACTATACGTCGCCGCATCCGACAAAACACCCCCGTTCGCATCGGTCTTAATCCCCAACGCCTCTGCCAACCTCGCATTCCTCTTCTTCAACGCACACTCGGCCGTACAACTGATCACTTGCCCTTTCGCCCTAGCCGCCCCCGCAGTATTCGCTCTACTCCTACCACACACCACCGCCTGACGAATCCTCCCACACCCACAGCTCACCTCGATGCGGGTCTGACAAGGCTCGTCTTCATCGCACCCCGTCGGTGCATGACATAAATTTGTACACGGATGGTGTTCTGGAAGACACAACTTCCGCGCCTTTCCACACATGCTCGAACACGCGCCATATTCGCCTGCATGACACGTCCGGTCGCATTTGTGATACCCACAAGGCATCAGTCTTCCACATACCAGTCCGCAGGATACCTTGTCGGAATTGAGAGAGCAGCGCATGTTTGGGACGGATTTCTTTCCGCAGGCACAGAATTTGTGGGTGAGGAAGGGACAGGGTGGCCAGGGGGTGTCGGGGAAGTGACATGTGTGCGGGGTTTTAGAGTGTCCGCAGGGTGGGGGAGGGAGGGAGCATGGGTAGCTGCAGTGAATCCGTGTACCGCAGGGAACAAGAGGTTCGAGGACTGTTTGACCGCAAAAGCAGACCAGCTAGGAGGAAAAAAGTACCATTAGAAAATGAATATAGATTGATGCTGGAGGAAACAAACCTCTTCGAAAGAACTCCGCAAGCAGGGTTTACAAGGCACTCTATGATCTCGCTCTTCACACTGATGGGCACCACAGCTCAACGTCTTTCCACAAACCCGATCGCACTGGTGCAGTCCTTCAGGATCCTCGTCTACATTAAACTGCGAAGCAGCGGCCCTCTTCTTACCCTTTGCCTTGGAGGTCAGAGCAAGCGATGCAAGAGGGCAGCAAATTCGGGTACACTGATGTTTGCCGCAAGCCCGCATAACCGTACACGGACGAGTACAGAGTATCTCCTGCTCCGTACCTGGATCTTTATGCAGGTCTCCGCATTTAAGAGAGATAGTGGAACTTCCGCACCGACACGGTCGAACGACGTCTACCCGACACGGGGGACAAGGTGACGAAGTATGGCATTTCGCTTGACACGAATGCTCGCAGTTCGGGTGCGTTTTGAGACAGATGGAGGCGCAGGTAGGAATGGGGTCGGTACACTTTGTGCGAGCAGGGAACTCGCCTGGTTGCGGAGAAGACGAAATGAAAATGGGCTGTTTTCTGCAGGGACAGGTGGCGACTCCATCGGGAGACATTGGACAGTGTCCTGCGTTAGACGTCGGAGGATGACAAGGACTAGTGCACTTATGTTCTCCACAATCGAACAACTTCCCGCAAGGGGACTGACAGCCAAAGCCTTTCCTCAGATCCTCCATACGATCTGTCGAAAGCACATCACAACCAACAGGTTCGAGCCATATCTCTCCCTCTCCGCACATGTCCTGTTTCTCCTCCTTCCCACACCAGCAGTGGAGATTATCCTTCTGCTCACAAAGAGAGCAAGGACCGAGATGGCAAATTTTCTCGCAGCGATGTTTACCGCAGCCTAGCAGCTTTGAGCAAGGTAGGGCGCAGGAGACTTGAGGGTTTTCGCGGCAGCGAACGGAGACTGTTTTCTGACGTGGACATCCACATGGGATCTCTATGATGATTTTGCATGGAGGACATGGTCCTGGATGACATAGAAGAGGACAAGGATGAGCGCAGGAAGTCCTAGGACGAGAACACCCGTTTCCACATGAATGAGGTGTCGCCAAGCGGTTGTTCGGTCCCCTATCAGATATAAGACGAACAGAGGACCTACAGAGCCATGTAAACGGTGTAAGTGATCATGAGCGTTAGTTTTGACTTATCCTAGGTGACTTGTGACCAGGCTAGATCCTTAGGATAATGGAAGTCTCTAAACGTGTTAACTTGGTGGCTGATGCCAGCAATGGCCTTTTGATATAGAACCCGGCAATTTCGAGAAGCTTCCGGATGGTACCGTAGTCGCACTCGACTTTCGTTTCGCGTGCTTCTTGCCTCTCGTCATTTTTCGCTGTCGCGATGAAGGAACTTGACGGCTTCCCTCGGGCGGTGGCCCGACACGTCGAGTATCCTCAATCAGACGATTCGGATGTCAACGGCATCTTATTTCCTGGTTCCATTCCACAGAAACGACGTAGGTAAATTCCGAGATAAGTTGCCTTATCAGAGGATAAGCCAAGCGGTGTGAGTCAGCCGGCGCCTATTATTGCCGTTTTCAAAATAGTTGGCGCCTGTTCCCGCGGCGGCAACTTTGGGCGCAAAATCGCCCCAAACGCAAAAGCACGATAACTCACTCAATTCTCAGCGGAATTGGATGAGGTTGAGTGCGCTGGAGCCCCATAGATAACGTAGAAAAATATACTCTTTTTTTTGTACCTAAATTTCGAGGTTCTATGTTACTCTTGTATATTGTAAGATATTGTATCTAGTGCACCCCATGCCAGAATTGGAGTTTGGGGCAACAAGCAAGCAAGCTTGAGCACGTGTGTCTCTGCGCTCCATTTTTCTGATTTATTCCTTGGCATTCTCATCTCACTCATGACTTGAGGTAAATGGCTGTTGGAAGACCTACAGAGGACTCTCATACACCTGAGAAAGACTTGTAAAACCCCGAATGAGGTTGTTGAGAAGTCCAATTGCAAGAGACGAACAGTACAGCAGATTTTGGCTCAACATTGGAAAAAAGCTGGAAATAATCATGGAATCCAGGCTGAACTTAGAGGGAGGGAGTGCAGCATATCCCTTGAGGACCTCAGAGTGAGCAGTGATTGCTTCCATTCCATTGTTCCATCTAAATCAATCTCATTTCAGTTTATCCATGGGCTTTTGCTACACACCCCAGATATGTATCTTGATGAGATTCAGCAATGTTTAGATGAGCAACAAGGGGTGCTAGCTGGCATTAGTACAATCTGGAGGGTCCTAAAGTGCAGCGGATACTGTACTCTTCCGACCAAGTGTTCAGTCACGTGTCACATCAGCCCAAAATGAACAGTTCACAGAAGGGTGTCACTGGTCACTTGGGGTTGTGAACACCGTGACAACTGAACAAAAAAAAATTCTCAAGATAGTTCAAAAAATACTTTTAAAAAACTCACATTTTCCTCAGTCTACATATAAACAAACCAGAAATAGTTTCAAATAAGGTAAAATGAAGATCATATTGTTAAATAAGTACAGATAATCCATCAGAATCCACTCCCAGTGAACAGTTCACAGGTTGGTCACAGGTCACTGTGATCTGTGAATACTTAGAATTCTGAACAGGGTAGGTCATTTGTCACACCCCGTGAACACTTGGTCGGAAGAGTACAGTATACCCTAAAGAAGGTATATTGACTGTTCTTTGTACATGGCACATCTAATGCTTTTCAGATTACCAAAGTTGCAATTGAACATGATGCTCTGAAACAAGCACAATTCTGACTAACCTATGCTCGTTTATATTCAGCAGACCAATTGGTTTTTGTGGATGAGAGTGCTTTTGACTGGTGCATGCCATATCACTGCCAAGGATGGGCTGTCAGTGGCAGACAAGTTTATAAGAGTACATTCTTTGTGGTGATAGATAATACACATATCTATAAAGACCCATGTGTTTTAGACCTGATAACCTCTCGGTATGTTGAACTTATTGGTGTATTCTCTTTCTTATTTTCATTTTTATTTGACTAGGGGAATGTGATATCTCTTCCTCCCACCTTACTCACCTGATTACAATCCCATTCATCAGCAAAAACTGTTTTGGACCCAGCAGGATCTAAGGTCACCTAATCCTCTTAGGCAACCTGAGGCATCCTAGTTGGCCCAGGAAAAAGGGTAAAACTTTGGACACCTCAGGTAGTCATTCTAGGTGTCCTGGGAGATCCTGGGAGATCCTGGGGCATCCTGCATCAGGAAAACTGCACATGCGTGATCCATATGAAGGCACGCCAAATACGCCCAATCATACAGATTTGGCTGTGTATGTATAGGCCCCCGAGTGCATATCCATCACGCTCGATCATACACAATTACAACCGGTTTTTATTTCATTTATACGCTAGATTATATGCAATCATGCAAATATTCATACAACAAATATACTTGTTTTTTGGATCTTGTACACGCCCATCATACACTGTAATAAAGCAATAAAATATCAATTTGTGCTACATACTACATGATACTACTACAAAGACTACAGAATAATCAAGATCAAATCCTTGCCACACTTCCAATGCTGAATGCTTCGAAACCATTGGTATTTATATTGTATAATGCACCACTGCAAAAATTCCATTGAGATGCAAGTCAGCTTGAGCTCGTAAGGCTTAGGAATGCTATCAGAACTCACCATTCCTGTCAAGCTCCAATGCCAGCGACACACTTCAAAACCACCGGTATTACTCTCCTAAAACGTAAGGGAAAGTTGACAACATCAGAACTTGCTATCTTGACAAGCTCCTAATGCCAGCATAACCACCGGTATTACTGTTGTAAAATGCGCACTTCAACAACTCTATTGAAATGCAGGTCAATACGAGGACAAAACAGATGGTATAAGAACTCACTGTCTTGCCAAGATCCTAGCGCCAGTGCAACACTTCAAAATCACCGGTATGACCGATGTAAAATGTGCAGCCTCGAAAATTGAAGAGGTCAGTTCGAGCTCAAAAGAACAATGGTAAAACTCACTGTAACTTCGAATTTCAGTCCAATACAACCAAAGAATTATCAACCGTAAACGTTACTGCAGTCCTGGCTTTCCTTCAAATGCTTTTGAGCTTGGGACCAGCCTTTGAGCTGAAAACAAATTTCGGCGGCAGAAAGACCTTGTTGATAGCTACAGGACTAGCAGAAAAAAAATTATAAGTTAGTCATACTCAATAAGAATGAACAACTTACCGCTTATGTATATTGACAAGTTCACTGGCAAAGGAGTCAAAAAGAGAGAATTAGAAGCCAAAAAGAACTGCATTGCAAAAAAAATACCTGAATTAACTCGCATAAGAGCATAGCCACTTGAGGTTGCAAGTTGAAGGTGAAGAAGAAAGTCAAAGACTCAAGACAGCACCCGGCCCATTCACGTGAGACTGTATATGTGTCTGAGTTTCAAATAACCTGAAGGATTTTTGTCAACACTCCAAATCTCCAATCAACCATGTGCTCATGCCAACAACCTACACATTTCTCATTGCACTTATAACCAATTGCAACTTGAGGCTAACCTCGCAAGACTCACACTTACATTTTTACACTTGAATGGACTTCATGCCAAATGTTCTTCAAGTTCAAACGCAAGTCAGTCTCGGGGCTGCACAATGTATTGAATGTAGTTCACAGCAAACAAATTGCCACGTTTGAAAATGAGTTGAAATGGGGGTGTAGTAGTAACTGAGACTTTGAGGCTAATTTGTAATATTAAAATTGCACTGTACAGTGTACTAAAAAAAAGCGCAACTACTGTGTTGTATAAATCTGGTATGAATGGTGTATGAACTTAGTATAATGATTATATGGCCAACAAGAGGTCTGCTGGTCCATGATGGCATATGATTATGCATTTTGTTTACATCAATATACCGATCATACGGAATACGATCCGGCGGTTTTGCTGATGTGGGGCATCCTAGGATAACAGTTCCATCCCAGGATGCCCCAGGATGCCCCAGGATGCTTCAGGACATCCCAGGATCTCCCAGGACACCTAGGATGACTAAGATACCTGAGGTGTCCAAAGTTTTACCCTTTTTCCTGGGCCAACTAGGATGCCTCAGGTTGCCTAAGAGGACTAGGTGACCTTAGATCCTCCTGGGCCCAAAACAGTTTTTTCTGATGTTGAGCTTGGCTTCTCCAAAATCAAGGCACATGTTCAACAGGAAAGGATTTTAGTGAGAGAAAACCTGGATATAAATGCAGATGATACCTATGTATACTCTCATTTAGTCAAAGCATCATACTCAATAACTAGTGATAATGCAAGGGGATTCTTTAATCGTTGCAGATATAATCTACTGTAGGTAGAGATTTTCATATAAAGTGTGAATGAAAAAAAAACAGATAAATATATACAATTGAGCAAATAACTAGTTATTATGTTGACATTTTGAAGGCTTTATGCCATGATCTTCCCTGGCATACTTAAAAAGATGCTCTCGGAACCCATACTCCATACCAGTAAAATCCTCAAGTTGGTCATGGGTGAGATGAACAAGGTCATCAAGATTGAATATACCCTTCGCATTGAGACTTGCCACATATTGGGTGTAATTGGCATTCCACTTGCTTCGTTCCACATGAGCATCAACCTCTGGAAGCCATATGTCCAAATCCACATTTTTTGATACAGGAGCTTTTGAAGGGGATGGGCTTGGAGCTGCAGGAGAGCTTCCAAGCTCTTGGCTGCATCTTGCTGATGAGGAAGAAGAGTGGCATGGAGGAGAATGATCACAGCCATGAAGCATTCCTGCCACCAATGGAGTCATTGCACCCATCACACCAGGAAAAATGGTCTGGGCCCAGGATGACCCCAGGTCACTTAGGCAGCCTAGGGCCTAGGCCACATAGGAATAATGCAAAAACTTTGGACACCTAAGCCTCCTAAGCCTCCTAGGAACTCTGAGGGTATCCTCAGGTTGCCTCAGGTTACCCCAGGATGCCTCAGGACAGCCTAGGATGGCCCAGGATGGCCCCCAGAATGCCTAGGAGGCTTAGGAGGCTTAGGAGGCCTAGGATACCTGAGGTGTCCAAAGTGTTTGCATTATTCCTAGGTGGCCTAGGCTGCCTAAGTGACCTGGGGTAATCCTGGGCCCAGACCATTTTTCCTGATGCATCAGGATTCAGGACCATCTGTTGAACTGGGTCTGTAATGGATGCTGCGGGAGGAGCAGGAGGTGCAGGAAGGAGATTGGTACTACATAGTACAACATGTCTCAGCCTTTTGACATGAAGACTTTTTGCCAAGCTTTGCCAGGATAGAGTCAGGTGTTTTATCAATAGTTGAGGAATGTTGAGACTATACCACACACAAAAAAGCATATGAAGGAAATGTGACAAACATATTCATACTGCAAGGGTTACTCATAAATTCATGTCTGTATCATTGTAATGGTAATGATCACTATTAACAAGAACATAGCATGGAGCCTGACATGTATTGCAATGGTGTTTCTTCTGAATTGCAACAAGCAAAGCTCCATCAGAGGTCAATAACACTGAAGGCTCTACTTCACTGGCACTATTAGCAGTCTTCTTTTTCTATAATCAACAGTAAGAATGTGGCAATACAGTGAACTGAATTTAACCTTTGTTCCGGTACTTTCCTTGGTGTCTATCATGCTTTTATTATGAATATGGATACTCCAAGCCTTATTCTTGCTCCGAGAATTGGTCCTGAAGGCTTTGGCATCCTTGATGAGCATAATCCAGTCACCTTCACCTCCAATATGATATCTGCATTTGCTTTTTTAGCTTTGTACAAAGCTGTCAGATTATGAACCTTTTACTACTTCATTCCCTTTTCTAGCAATCCCCTTTCCTTATACGTATTGACTAACCGCACCGACTCGTTCCCGTGTCCCATCGTCTCACGCCCTCAGGCCTTACATATGATTTCCCTCGATGGTTGATACCTCAGTCGTTTACTCGCCGTAACCGTCTGAGGTATGTTTCTCATTATATATATCCTTATATTCACACAACTAATACTCTACGTAGACTCGAGACTGATTAGTCTCTCGTTCTAACAGGTAGAGTTAATACTTATAATATATATAGTCGTTTACTCGCCGTAACCGTCTGAGACTCGAGACTGATTAGTCTCTCGTTCTAACAGGTTATAGTGCCCCGTTGTGCTGTCTGCACCTAAACCGAAGGTTACAGAAATTGACTGTACAACTCACGAAACTGCGATACTCCTTTACGAGCGACCCTACGCATACCTGACATGTCGAGTTCTGGAGGAAACATGCTTCCCTTCACACTCAGTGACGAGCTTAAGCTCCGTGGACATGAGAACTACAAAAGCTGGAAACAACAGATGTTGATCCAGGGGAAACCTAGAGGTCTTGATATCTATTGGGGCGGAAAGGCCACTGCTACTATCCATATCCCTACAGCTTCAACATCTACTAGCGGTGTTACTACCACCACCACCGCCGAAAAATCTGCAATCAACGATCTTAAACCTTCTGCACTCGAATTTGGACTTCACGAATCCGTTGCACTTTCATCAATCCTCGGCAACATTATAGACATCGATGGTGCCGGAATCGAAGAAGCATGGGACTCGAATGTAGTCTGGACATACCTCAACAAGCAGTACGGCCAACCTAGTGACCGTATGAGAACGATTATGGAGAAGGGAGCTTACCAACACTCGGTTCATCGAGGGAACCAAAGTCGCCGGAGAGGAGGTTACATCGAGAAACTTCGAAGCCTCCGAAAAAAGGCAATGATGCCGGTTCTACGATAGATACTCCTCGATTCATCGTTATATTACTCGATTCATTTCCTGAAAGCTGGGACGTCATCACAACTCCCCTGTACAAGGAAAAGGACCTTACCTCTATTATCACCGATCTCACCATCCATGGCGAACGACTTATCAGCCGAGGGATGTTGAACGAAAAAACAACGTCCACAATTCCAAAGGGAAGATACCGTCCAAGCTCTTCAGGCTACAATAACGGCACTCCAGGCCTGATATAGCTTCGCTAAAAGTAAACGGTCCTAGACCGAGGTTCTCGATGACGTCTGTTCGAATACAACGTGCCCTCGACCGAGGGGTCATACAATCCAGAAGTGCTGGAGCCTAGGTGGCGGAATCCAAGGTCAATACCCGGCATGGTGGAAAGGAAAACGAGACGTACCATTACCCTGCGGGCCATTTAGCTTCCTTCCGCACATCTCGCTTCAACAACGATTAGGAGGTAGTATCAGCCAAGGAAGACATTATGCGCTGGATGGCACAGACAAACACAATTAACGTTGAAGCAATTATACGCACCAACCAACCTTCGATTGACCGTGTTGCAATGATTACCGCAAAAGTCCCTGACGCAATGTCCTCCGTATCGTTCGCTGACTCTGGAGCGACCATGCACTTCTTCAAAAGTCGCAGCGTCTTCACGGAGTATAAGGAGGTTTCGAACGCGATAGGATTTCAGCTAAGGAGGGTACCGGATTCAGTATTGCTGGATCTGGGAATGTGTCCATCAGGGTCGTCCATAATGGAGAGCAGAATACACTAACTTTTCGGGATGCCCTACACGCACCAGACATCAGTGCGAACCTCATATCGATCAGCCGACTTGACAAAATAGGATGGACAGTAATCTTCGGAGGTGGAAAGTCAGATTCTGCGATCCTAAACGGAAATCAGCAATTTGAAGGAGTGGAGAATGGAGGACTATACCTGGTATCCGGGTCCTTCATCTCAAACATCCCAACTGCCCTTGTTGCACGCTCGCTGCACAGTCCCAGTCCCAATGTCCATCATGCACCGAAGATTTAGCCATGCATACGAACGACGTATCCTGGATGCAGTGAAAAGCGAGGATGTCAGTGGAATCGAATTAACATCAGATGATGCACCTGGCCGATTGCGAGGACTGTATCCTTGCCAAAATCAAACGACGGCCATTTGATGCTGATGTTGAAGAGGAAACTATTGTAGGCCGCCTGAACGAATGCGGATTTGTGGGGACCTGCGCGTGTCCGCTCGGTTGGAGGTGCATTATACGCCATACTACTAGATGACTTTGCTACATCTCGAGAAGAAATCGTACTTCCTTGAAGATCGAAAAGCATCCACGGTACTTGAAGTATTAAAACTCTATAAAGCCGTACTCGAAGCAATCACTGGAATGCGAATAGTATTCTTTCGAACAGATAACGCACCTGAATTCTGGAGCGACCTAATCCAAACATGGTTCAAATCCGTTGGTATTATCCACATTCCAGGACCACCATATTCCTCTGCATCCAACGGTACTGCTGAACGTGGCATCGGTCACAGGACTGCACTCGTTCGAGCCATGCTACTAGATTCGGGACTCTCGGCGAAAGTGGTGGGCTGAAGCATGGGCGGCATCAGACATATCTGAAAATTTGTTGCCCTCATCACGAAAACCTGGGCTGAATCCCAGAAGTGACCTTCACGGGAAGGAAACAAGATGCGGGATATCTTCGAGTGTGGGGATGTTCAGCCTACGTGCACATACCAAAGGAGTGGGGAAAAGATAAGGTCGATCCGCATGGTATGAAAGGAAGAATGATTGGATATGACTTGGAAAGTCATGGGACCTACCGGATCCTCATCCCTGAAACCTCTGAAATCATCCGTTCACGAGATGTCGTATTCAAAGAGGGAACTGGACATCGCACCCTTACCACTGAGGGGGAATATTTTGCAGACGTTGATTCGAATGACAAAGATTACAACTTCCTTGTTACAAATCCTGCAGCTAGCTCGGATGCACCAAGCAATCCCATTCCTAATACAGATAAAGTCATACCTCCTGCCAAGAAGACTCGAACTCGAAAGAACTATGGTCCACCCACTCGTAAATCATCTAGACTCCAATCCCAAAAGACCCCGACCATCGAAACCAATGTTACCGCTACTCCTGATGATGAATCGGAATTGTCAGATCTCACGGACTATGAGGAAAATCAAAATAAGAACGCAACTGCACTACTAGCTCCCATATCCTCCATTGCTGAACCCGAAAATAGATTCATCCCAAAGTCGTACGAAGAATCCATGGAACCAGCGAGGAGATTCCAGCGATGGAAAAGGAAATGTTAAAATGGGTAGCGAGAGGCGTTGTTAACCAAGTTCCAAAAACGGAAGACATGAAACCCATAAAGGTTATGTGGGTGTTCGACTTGAAAGACGATACAAATGGATGTTTGATTGAACGACGCGCACGGTGCGTCGTGAAAGGATACACCCAAATCAAAGGTGTCCATTACTGGATCACTCGAGCACAAGTCGCAAGATACGAATCTATCCGTATGCTTATCGCCATCATCGCATCCCTCGATCTCGCCATGTTTTCCTTCGATTTTACAGGAGCTTATCTCAACGCGGAACCACAAGGCGTTAATTACCTCGAAGTCCCAAAGGGATTTGAAAATTGGTTCTCAATCGATGGTACGGAAACTGTCCTACACATGCTATATAACGTCTATGGAACTATGGACGGAGGGGCTAATTGGTTTATCGAATTGGATAACACCTTCACGGAACTTGGACATCGAGCTTCGAGAGCAGACCCATGCGTCCGCGTTCACCATTCCCCTCTTGGCAAAACCATCTCGGCTACATATACCGATGATGTGATTGGAGGCTCGAAATCCAGAGAAGCCGGAGCTGCCGTTACAAAGGAGATGAGCGAGAGATATGAGCTTAAGGATCTTGGCCAACCGGACAAGATCCTAGGAATCTCAATCATTTTCGATAAAGATGCCGGAACCATTTCACTCCACCAACAATCGCTTATCCGTGAACTAGTCGATGAATGCAATATGAAAGGTTGTCGACCTAAATACACCCCACTTCCCCCTCACCTAAACCTCATCGATTCCCAACCTCTCCCAATTCCTGAAGCCGATGCCATATATATGGCTGACAAACCATACCGCGGTGCACTCGGAAAGATGAACCACATTGCAAATGGAACACGACTCGATGTCTCCTACACCGTTAGCTTCCTCATGACTTTCGCGACAGATCCCCGTACAGTCCACTGGAGACTTGTCCAACATTGTGTCGCTTACCTTGACACAACTATTGCCCGTTTGATCACTTACCACCGCAACGCCCCTATCAAACTTCTTGGCTACACCGATGGATCATATGCTGATAACCCAGAAACCAGAAAATCGACCGCCGGTTACGTTTTCATCATGGCGGGAGGTCCGGTTTCTTGGAGAGCTAAATCACAGGATCGGGTTGGAACTTCTACAGCAGAGGTGGAATACGTAGGACTATCGGAATCCGGGATGCACGGGATGTGGATGACAAAATGGCTTCGAGAGGTGGAATTATTTGAAGATGGGCCTATCGAAATCAAGGCCGATAACAACGCCGCTATCAGTATTGCCAATAGAACTGTCCCCGGGCATTCGAAAATTAAACATATCGACGTTAAACATCATTGGATTCAAGAAGCCATTGTAAAGAAGGACGTTTCGGTTTCATATGTCCCAACAAACGATAACATTGCAGATATATTCACTAAATCATTGGGTAGGGTCCAACTCAAAAAATTGTTGGGTCTAATGGGAATGTAGAACCTCTAGGTTCAGAGGGAGTGTCAGATTATGAATCTTTTACTACTTCATTCCCTTTTCTAGCAATCTCCTTTCCTTATATGTATTGACTAACCGCACCGACTCGTTCCCGTGTCCCATTGTCCCACGCCCTCAGGCCTTACATATGATTTCCCTCGATGGTTGATACCTCAGTCGTTTACTTGCCGTAACCGTCTGAGGTATGTTTCTCATTATATATATCCTTATATTCACATAACTAATACTCTACGTAGACTCGAGACTGATTAGTCTCTCGTTCTAACAGGTAGAGTTATACTTTAATATATTAGTCGTTTACTCGCCGTAACCGTCTGAGACTCGAGACTGATTAGTCTCTTGTTCTAACAGAATGGATTTATACCTTCGAGGCCGATCTCGATTGTCCAAGGTATGAGACGAGACTGCTACATTGTAGACAGTCTATGAAATGATGGAAGTAAGGATAACTTGATTAGACGCCTGAATGCGGGGTACATGGCACCTTCGATAGTAAACTCTCCGCGAGCCTCCATCTCCCAGCGAGTATGCAAACTACCCCAAGGCCCAACTTCACCAGAACCTGTGACGACTATAACTTTCTCTAAATCGATCAGACCACAAAGTTTGGTGAAATTGACAAGAGTTTCCTGAGTCTCGAGATCAGGGAAGTTGAAGCAGAAATTAGCGTGAGGGAGAATGTTGACAGTCTGGATCAAACGTTCTGCATCAACTCCGTTGAGAATCTTGTAGTCGGCGGCGTTGTCACGAGCGATAGCGCGATGGAGATCACTCTTCTTCATTAGAGAGCTTCGAATACGAGTAGTGATTTTGGCCAGGTCAGGGAGTTGGTCCATCCCACCATTGAGATCAGCCCAGATCGGTTCAACTTGGGTGATACTGAAAAGAAGAGGGTGCATAAGACCTAGGATGTTGAAAGCCATCTCCTTCGCAGAGAATTTGCGCGCCATAGCTTTTGAGCTCGTGAGCAACAATGTTTGTTGGCCCCATAAGCGTGGTACCACGAGTCCACCTAGTAAAAGAACGTTAGAAATGACCGAGGCTCGACAAAACTTGCAATGTACCCAATGACAGCCCCAGCAAGACAAAGACATTCACCCCAGCTTTCTGATGCCCAACGCTGGAAGAGCATTTCCAAAGAGATCTTTGACTCGGAGTACAAGCCGTCATTACCGAACAAACCGTGGTTGGGGGATAGAGGGAGAATGACCTGTGTCGGACGGGTGAGGAATTGCCGGCTGGCTTTCTTTCCCTTTACTGCTCCCAGAATACGCAACAAGTTGGTCAACATGATGCGGTGAGCCAACTCGGACTTGTCGTCGATACCGTCAATCTCACGGCCGTTCTCCGGAATGCCAGGAAGAATGAAATCAAGATCCATCCCGAGAGTGCTTTGAGCCTTGGTTGAAAGCTACAGCGGTAAGAGCAGGTCCACGCAAAAGATGCATCAAGGTGTCCATGAGCAGTAGCGTGAGACAAACGGAGAAGACAAATGGAGATGACCGGGAATGGCATCGATATCAACCAAGTCAACCAAAATCTTGATGTGGACAAAACACAAGACATGTTAAACGGATCCAATGACATAGACGGAGCAACGCACCGGAGTAGAAAGAATAATATTATTCAGGGCGGTCCTGAAGCATCTGAGCTCGGGGCGATATGCATCCGATTTGAACTCGGGGTCTCGAGAAGGCCATTGGTCTGATGAAAAAATTGGGGTCAGTAAAGCTTCATACCAGAAATGGCTTAATGAGAGCATACCAATGAAAAGAGGATGTATATTGGAACGCAAACGGCTTGAGTGCAGCTAGCAAGAAGATTCGACAGATCCACTTCAATGGGACCAGTGAGACTACAGAATAAGACGCAAGGTTGGGTATATGGGACGGCTTATAAGATGAGTATGCCGAGTATGGCTTGCTACATTGTGATTCAATCTATGGCCAAGATATGAGTTCAACGCCAATTCAACTCCATTGGAGACATACCGAGTTAAGATCATGACGCCCTTATTCGATGGTAAAAAGTAATTAAAGCAAATCAAAAATAAAATACAGAGAAAGCAGCCTCTGAACTTTTTGACAGCGGCTGAATTTGACCTGTAAGTGGCTTCAACTTGCGATTCAGCTGTCAATAGCAAGGTTTAAAGACCGTACTGTATAAAAGATTGGCAAAGTTACTAGTGGCAGAAAAAAAGCCAGCAAGTTGGAAAAGCATTTGGCTGAGTACAGCCTGAAATTCGCTACGAGACGAAAGACAGCGCGATAAAGAACTGTGCGGTTCCTTTGGGATGCTGAACTTACAGTCTGCAAGTTGTTTTGAAAGTGAATGATTTGGCTGAGTACAGCCTGAAATTGGGGTTGAGATTGTTTCAGAGTTGATAGCGGCTGAATACAGTCTGCAAATTGACCAAAGAATCCTGCGTTCAACATTCAAGATCCATACAGAGACGAGAGAGAGAGGAAACGGTGCTCAGTTGAGCGGTTACATGGTGATGGCGGAACTTGAGAGACGACATTGGCGTCTAAATCGTGGGCAATCAGGAGATTAGGTGTTCCATGCGCCTGCAGATTTGGCCTTACAATACATGCATCAGCCAGGACTTGAGCCTAAAACTCTTGCTCCATATGATTCTACTCGTACCATATATCATGTAGTAGGTAAGAAAAAATACAAAATCGCATGGTAGAGTAGTAACGTTTTGAGATACAAAGGAATCAACTTGTGTATTGTCCATGTTGGATAGGATTCGAACCATTCCGGTAGTAGGATGCACAGGACAGCAGTACAAGCAAGAAGAGATAGAAATGACACGTGTACAACAAGTTTTCGACATATTATCATCAGAGGCAACCTTTGTTCAACAGTTCCTGAGCCAATCTCAAATGCTTGCCAACCATATCGTCAGTAAATCATAGGCGGTGCGTCGCATCCAAGCTTCCATCCACAAAACCCAGGTCAATGATGTGTGTCTGAGGTGCCAAAGCGTATGGACACCGCAATCATACATATTGGGCTGAAATGGCACCTGGAATATGCTTTTAGTGAGAGGCCAAGCAGAGCGATTAGATACAGCGTACTTTGGCGTGGGGATCGTACTTCCAGTCAGCCAAGTCACCTCTTAAGTGTACAACTTCATTTCAGGAACAAATGACTGCCAAGGTCTCCGCAAGCCACATCAAAGCCTGATGAACAATTAGCCCATAATACGCGCCATCTTGTTTTACAGAAGTACCATCATCAATTCTTTGTTTTTGCGTTGTTCTGGGGGTTTACAGCGATTCGTTAAACACAGGTCTCGGAGACTGTTGTATATATTGATGCATTTCCACTTATAGTCAATGCAGGCTGAATACCAATGATTTCTGTTGCCATTGATAGGGATAAAGACTTGGTCAAACATAGCAAGTTTTTGGGCTCGCTGAGAATGAGAAGTTAGACGTAAAGCTGACCTTGAAGAGAAGAAGCTTACTTGAGATTTATTCGCCCACCTCTATAGCTTATATCAGAGCGTATTGTTGCCAACCAGCTGATCAATAGAATAGACCTTGCTACAGTTGCCATTATCTTGGAACAAATGGTTAACCGGAAAAAAAGAACTAAGGCCTAAGGTCACGCGAGACTGGGTACACCATTTTTTGACAAAGTGGTTGATAATCTCGTCATCTACCCATTGACGAACTCCCAACGTCGCAAAATGTTTCCAGTCCACATACTTTGTAATAGAAGTACTGATGTTAGGATATTGCACACGGGCCTACTATGGTGTTCAGAAGCAGCCATTATCAGTATAAAGGCATCACATACCAAGCTGATGAGATGTGCAAGTTGTTCACGACTTGCATCCGGATAGTCATCCAGTGTTTGCCAAAACCCAGACAGGGTCGTTCTTTGAACACTCAAGGCCACCTCCAACAATTTAGTCAAGCCATTCACTGCAATAAGAATCGAAGGATTGGCAGTGTGGCCTGGGAGGCAAAGAAGAATTCCCTGTCGCAAATCCCGGCCATCTTTTAGGATATCGATGCAACGAGCAAGAAAGGAAAGTTGAGAAGTGAGTGAGTAGTACGTTTCATCATTGAGAGCCTTGGCAGTAGGAACGGGAATGGCAAACAAACAACTGCAATCAGCAAACGTAGGTCTATTTTTCCGCAATAATTCCGAGGATCCAGGAAGAAACGATTCAAGCAGGTCCATGTTGGTTTTGAGTCTGGACAGAAAGACGCTCATACAGGTGCAGGATTCACCGAACAGTGGACATATGATGGGTGCACATAATGCTGTTTTCCGCATTCAAATCCTTGCTCTGGATTCTTTTCAGCGGAATGCAGGATGGGAGAGGAAAGACTAAATACCTATCGCTAGCAATTCACGGCATTGGAGGAAGTAGCTGAATACAGCCTACAATCTGAGTTGAAAGTTTGAGTAAGATTTTGGGGGCTATGAAATTACGCTAAGCGGCTAAATACAGCCTGCTGAACAAGGGAAAAAGAGAGGATGATAGGAGCTGGCCAAAGAAGATACAGAAGGATACGAAGTAGTATAATGGAAAGAAGTTTTGAGATGAGCGCTTAGTAGCATCTCTGACAGTTCAGCATTAATTCCAAATAACTATATACAATCTACAGAATCTCAATATTTGAACTACTGTAGAGCATCTGCTCGTGAAGCTTGGCATTCAAGTGCCTACTTCGGTCGGGAGTGGAAGGCTTAGATGCAGATAAAGCCTTAGATGCGGGTATAGCTAGCTCACAGGCGATGAGAAATTAATAGCACAAAGAGGGGCACTGAAACTCACGGAAGACTTCATCGAAAGCACCCACCGTGTTGTACCGTTGCAGTTTCTGCTCAAGACGGTAAGGTTTTTGCGGGGTGTTGGGGGCGGTAGGGGCTAGTTTATAGGTAGCAAATAATCAGAGTGGTGCTACAGTGCTGAATGTAATAAAACACACCATCTTCAACATGTCCTTTTCGATATCTTGACTGTTTTCAAATTTGAGCTTGGAGTACTAGTGCCATATTGCATTTATCTGTGTGGAACAGAGCAAAGTCCACGTACAATTTTTTTTAGGGATACAGGTTATATGCGAAAGCAGTCTTTGTCTCGCTGTGAGTGGCATTGTTGAGACAGCCTGAGTGAAACAGAGATAGGAGCCACATACCAAGCGGATTGAAACAAAGATGGCTAGAATAGCGATTGAGAAGTCGATGTTGTGGGGGAACCATCACATTCAAGAACAGGAGTGAACCGTCAAGTCGACCGACCGACCATTATTTATATAGCGCGCTTTTGCTTGTACCAAAATAGAGCACACACATGAGGCATATTAGAACGCGTATCAATACAGTCATATTGCAATTGCCAACTCTCTACATGTAACCAGGCATCATCCAGAAATCAACCGCGTCAGTCTGATTTGAGGCTGAAATAAGCAAGAAGTATCCTAGTGCTAGGGCTAGTCCTGGACATTTATTTTGAAAAAAGAAATTTGACGATAAATAGTAGCAAATGTACAACTAAATGTCAGGGCACTTGGCATCATCATAAAGCTCATATGCGAGCAAAAGGCGTTGGAGATGAATCAACTTTCAAAGAGTCAGATTTGGCAATATCCTCTTGTTTTTCCCATTTAAATCCTTTCCTCTCAGGATTCTGTTCAGATTGTCAAGAACATGAAGCCCGCAGTCAACAGAGTCTTCGTTTTGAAAGCCAGCCTAGAAAATGCGTGAGATTATTGTTGGGCATCGCTATCTAAAGCGTACATACAAGTGCATGGGGGTCAAAAGTCCACCCAGAGTCCTTGAGTATGATGGTGGGCTCATCCTCCCCGCAAATCGAGCTCCACACCTCTGCGACCCACATTAAAAGCTATCGGAGAAGTATGAGCGAGAGAATGCTAGAAAATACTCTTGAGCTACCAGCATGAGCCCTGTGTTCCCCAGATATTCCACAGTTCGTCCAAAATTTCTTGAGTAAGTTGGGTACCAGCTGTCATAAATTTCGATTTTTTTCCCTTCATAATCGATCACCGCCGAATACCAGTGTCCGCTTGGTTTGTGGACTGGCATGAAAACTTTGTCAAAACGAGAAAAACCTGTAGTGTGTGGCTCGGGTTTTAGTCGGGTGTCTTGGTAATCATGATGTAGAGCTCAATTGTAGGAACATTTTGAGCTCAAAATGATGTAAATCAGTTAAGAACTGGCTGAGTTATGAGCAAAACAAGTTTGGTGAGATTATATGAAGAACCACATGTTCCAGAGCTAAATTCATGCAAAAACCCGACTTCTTGACCTGGAAAGAACTCAGACATCAACCTGGGTCCACCTGTGACCAGGGAACTGTCACAAATGCACAAAACTTGTTTTGTCTATAACTCAGTCAATTCTTAACCAAATTGCATCATTCTTGGCTCAAAATTCACTAAAAACCTGCGCTTCGCGAACATGCAAAGAGTTCATTTAGAGTAGCACAGCAAAATTCATTCGTACCTTGGCAGCCTCAGCGTACTTCAGGGTATTTGACCGGAGCTGGTCATTTACCCTTGTTCTTGGCTTTCCACATTGGAACATAATTGTAGAAAAAAATGTATTCACCATGATGACTCGTTTCGTATGCCACTTTTTCATCCACTTGTCGCAGAAATAGTTGATAACTTCGTTGTTCACGTACTTTTGGTCTTCAAGGGAGAGGAAATCATTAAGTTTGATTTCTTTGATCTTGGCAAAGTCAAAGTCAAACGCCGTCAAAGTTCAAAGCTGGAAGTAGTAAATTGAGTGGCAGAGAATCAGAAGATAGGAGTAATAGTATATACTCACTGGGTTCGTAATGGGGAGCATCAGCTCTTTCACATGGCATGGCTTTATAGCCTCAGCGCCCATGCTTAACAGGTTTTTCAAAATCGATTCCAAGGTCAATTTCAATGCGAGCATTCATTCAAGAGCAACGAAGACTGAGCATGTGGTTTGCATGACATGCTCTTTTGCTGAGCTGTGTAGCACATCACTACTGAGATCAATGACAGTGTCTACCATCTGAAAACACTCCGAAGCAGCTTTGACTCGGGGATAGAAGCGGACGTTAAAGAAATAGGGAGCAGAATCACTTTCTGCTTTGGGAACAAATTCCCAGTGCAACCTGCCCTGGTAATCGAGGTCGTCATTGATTTTTATATACAGAGGAGTATTGAAAAGTTCCCGCATTGCAGGAATGTAGGCAGCCAGCCCCTCTATAGCGTTCATGATTAAGGTCACTGGCTCCTCCATGCATGATGGATATGCTCCGAGTGGGGTAGATACGGCGCCAGATTTGCAAGATGAGTTGCATGAACGACTCTGTTTTACGGCCATGATTCTGTAGGGATAAGAGTATAGTTCGTCATAACCACACAAGAACAAAGAGAATACTTACGATATTTCGAAGTCAGGAAAGAACGCACAGCTAGATACAGCCAGAAATCCAAACTGAAGATGAGAGTGGCTGAGTACAGCCTGCAATTTGAGCGGAGTAGGTGAGCAGCAGATATTTGAATGAGAGCGGCTAAGTACAGCCTGCAGTTCGAATTAGATGGCATGATTAAATAGCCTGTAATTTGAGCGATGCGATGAAAGAAGCGTTGAGGTTGGACTTTGAAAGAAAGAGCTTGACTGTCGAAGCGTCAGGTTGGACTTGTAAAGAAAGAGCGACTGTCACATGACAGTCAAAGCTCTTTCTTTACAAGTCCAACCTCGACGCTTCGACCATCGCATCGCTCAAATTACAGGCTGTACTTAGCCTCACTCCGCTCAAATTGCAGGCTGTCTTTCGAAATTTCATCTGCTTACTACTCTAGGCTGTACTCAGCCGCTCTCGTTTAAAGCTTCATCGCCGTCCTTGAAACACGCCTACTAGCTTCCATAAATGGTACTATACTCATATGCGACTCCGGAAATACCTTATGAGCTGCCCGATGAGGCTCTGAGAGTGGTGCGTACTTGAACCTGTACTGAATGCAACTGCATGCTCAATCTACGAATAAAGCCAACATTATATGGACATATACTTTCAGAAAAAGGGGAGGACCTTCGGCGTTGGGGAGACGACCAGCCAGTACAAATAGGCGCTGGATTTAGAGAATTCAAAGGCTGGGCTTGCGCCTTCTCGGAGGAGATTCCTCGCGGTAATTCTGAGCAGTATCACGGACGACTCTTCGTAGGCCACTACCTTCCTGGTATCGATAGCACCGACCCCAGATATGGTGACCGAAATGAAAGGACATTTGAGTTTTTCTCATTTAACTCCCGCCAGAACCCGTACTTCGGAGGCCGACGTGTTCCTGAAGATTATCGGCAGCCTTTTACGAAGCCCCACTTCTCCGATGGGTCGATGGGGAAATCAGACCCAACGTTGATGCCGCAGCTTCACGACCCTCGCTTCCCAAGCCTTCCTTTCATTCGTCTCTTAGATTATGCCCGGAAGGACTTGAAAAATCGTCCGGAGTACGAGAACCTCTATGAGGTTTGGCATTCGGACGATACTACCTTCTTATACGACGGTTACGCACAGAACAACTACATCAAGGCCATGGTTAGTAGGCGGGAGTACTTGGAGAAAAGGCACCAGTTTAATATCGCTCGATCAGGACCCTTTCTTGCAAGATGGCCGAAGTTGCTTGATTCTTGGGTTGGCCTCCTGCCCAGCGTTGAGGAGATTGAATCTTTTGGCACACCCATGGCTTTCGGCAACTATGTTCCGCAAATGGCAGCCATACAACGACGATTTAAAATTGCCGAGTCATGGAATACGATGTCTGACGTGTTGATTGAAAAGCAGCTGGACGCTAGCCAAGGCCTCTCTATTAGTCGAAGCGACACGCAGGATGCAAGATTCATGGGCATCTGGGGCAATGAGATGAACCCCTCAATGCTCAAGTGGTATCTCTACGTTGCTCAGATTCCAGTTTTCTGGGTTCACTATCGAATGGACCCTGATGAACCGGAGCTTCCACCGAATGTTCCCAAATTCGTAAACTTGATTGAAGGCACTGCGATGTCCTCATATCTCGTCGAGGCACGCAGTTTCAAGCTCAGAGATGCCGCTGGGCGTCCAACCTATTATCAGACTGTGTTTGTAGATGAGGCCGCTGTGAGTCTCAAAGCCTCTCAAATTGCCGTTCGAAATACCTGATCCTTCTCGACTGAGGAATCTTCAATTGTCATATCTTCGGGCCCTGTCGCTGCAACGGACACTGTTGCTGCAGCGGACACTGTTGCTGCAACGGACAGACAGAAAGCCGGGGTCTTGGAGCTTTCCGATTACATGAGCGTGCTCAAGTTGGGACTGAAAAAGATGAGCATTATCGAGGAGGCTATTGACTTAGATGAAGATGAGGAGATTGAAATCATCGAGACAGTGCGTAAATTTCTAACTGGCTCTATTACTGCTTGCTACTGACTTCGATGCGCTAATAGCCACGGAAAGCGCAGGAGGAGGAACGGAACGCAAAGGAGGAGCAAGAACACGAAGCGAAGGAGGAGCAAGAACAGAAAGTGAAGGAGGAGGATTTAGATTTAGATTTGGGTGCTGTCCAGGGCGTCGCTGCGCAGTTCGGAGAGCTCAATTTGATGCTGCCAGAGACAGTCGAGGATCATGCAATGGTCCTCGTTAGTTCAGTCAATGGAGGGCCGGATGATGATATTGCGCCATCAGGGATCCATAACCCTCCTCAACCAGATCTTATGGCCATGGACTGCTCCGGGTTGGAGGCGGATTTCACCTCAACCAATGTAGGGGGTATGGAAAACCTACAAGTCGAAGCCCAAACTAGTTCTCAGTCGAGTGGCGCTGTGTCTCTCAGCACCGCAGCAACGGTTGACAATTTGAAGCGGAAGCCGGAGTCCCAGCAGCAAAACCTAAAGCACCCTCACTTTGACCCCATCCCGAATCCCAATATTCCTCAGGGTCCTCCTATGTTCATAAACATCTCCGACCACCCCACTTGTTTCTTGGTCGTCCAGGAAAGGACCGAACAGGACATTTCCGGCTTCCTCCAGTTTACTGACCTGTATGTTTCTTCTTCCCGATTCCGCGGTATACGATTCGTTCGCCAAGGCAATGCCAGCCTTTTCTTCATTAAGACCGGCAGTGTAGATGATGCGATAACCGTGACAGAGAATCTTCTCGATCCCCGAAACGTCCACAAATGTAAAGTTTTCTACACCCAGGACACCGTCTGGCATTTCTTGTATCCTCATGAAGAAGTGCGAAAATCCAGCTTGGATGCGGAATGGGAAGATGTCGCCCCGCAGCCTCCAAGTTCTCGTCATCAGACTGGACTAAAGCATCGTGCAGGAAGGAAAATTACAGAGAAGCGACGCATGTGGGGAGATGATGTCGATAGGTTCAGCGCGAAAGGTGATAGGCGAAACAACAGACGAGAAGGGCCAAGCCGTTATCAACATTCACGGTATTCGGAGCGGGAGCGAGTAGGGCACGGTCGTGACCGATACTGGGACTCAGAACAGGAGCGAGAAGGGCCCAGTCGAAATCAAAGATGGCGGTCGGACTCAGCACAGGAGCGAGAAGGGCCCGGTCGTAATCAAAGCTGGCGGTACTCGGAGTGGGAGCGAGAAAGTCGTGCTGGTGGAGGTTCAAGGGCTCGAGACTCTTATGCGAGAGGAGGGCGTAGATGAAAATTGAACTAATTGTGAAATAATGGCTATTTTGAAGTTATCTTATGATATTAGTTTGTTTATTTCTTAGTATCTCTTGTATATTGTACGATAGCTCGTGTATATTATATACTTGTAGGCCATATATATTTCAACAGTAGCTGCTGCTCGCTGCACTTTTACCCCGCGCATTCGGGCGTCTAATCAAGTTACCCTTACTTCCATCATTTCATAGACTGTCTACGGTAGCAGTCTCGTCTCGTACCTTCGACAATCGAGATCGTCCTTGAAGGCATAAATACATTCTCTTATCGATTCTTTTCGTCTCGTTTCCACTTAGCCAACACCTAATCTCCTGATTGCCCACGATTTAGGCGCCAACGTCATTTCTCAAGTTCCGCCATCACCATGTAACCGCTCAACTGAGCACCGTTTCCTCTCTCTCTCGTCTCTGTATGGATCTTGGATCTTGAACGTTGAACGCAGGATTCTTTGGTCAATTTGCAGGCTGTATTCAGCCGCTATCAACTCTGAAACGATCTCACTCACGCTGTCTTTCGTCTCATCGCCAATTTGCAGGCTGTATTCAGCCGCTATCAACTCTGAAACGATCTCAACCCCAATTTCAGGCTGTACTCAGCCAAATCATTCGCTTTCGAAACAACTTGCAGACTGTAAGTTCAGCATCCCAAAGGAACCGCACAGTTCTTTATCGCGCTGTCTTTCGTCTCGTAGCGAATTTCAGGCTGTACTCAGCCGAATGCTTTTCCAACTTGCTGGCTTTTTTTCTGCCGCTAGTAACTTTGCCAATCTTTTATACAGCACGGTCTTTAAACCTTGCTATCGACAGCCGAATCGCAAGTCGAAGCCACTTACAGGTCGAATTCAGCCGCTGTCAAAAAGTTCAGAGGCTGCTTTCTCTGTATTTTATCTTTGATTCGCTTTAATTACTTTTTACCGTCGAATAAGGGCGTCCTGATCTTAACTCGGTATGTCTCCAATGGAGTTGAATTGGCGTTGAACTCATATCTTGGCCATAGATTGAATCGCAACGTAGCGAGCCATACTCGGCATACTCATCTTATAAGCCGTCCCATATACCCAACCTTGCGTCTTATTCTCGAGTCTCACTGGTCCCGTTGAAGTGGATCTGTCAAATCTTCTTGCTAGCTGCACTCAAGCCATTTGCGTTCCAATATACATCCTCTTCTCATTGGTATGCTCTTATTAAGCCATTTCTGGTATGAAGCTTTACTGACCCCAATTTTTCCATCAGACCGATGGCCTTCTCAAGATCCCGAGTTCAAACCGGATGCATATCGCCCCGAGCTCAGACACACCGCCAATCATTATGCTTCAGCCAGGCTGAAGCATAATGCGAAATAATTAATTTCAATATATATATGAAATGTAAATTTTCAGATTACTGTAGAAAAAATATATTTCATTAAACAAATGAAATGAGAACTTTTAGACCATCTGGAGTGGGAAGCTTTGGCCTCTGTCCAAAACCTATTGTTTCGGACAAAGGCCAAAACAATTACCTTCAACCGGGCTGAGAGGCTACCTGAAAAGGAATATTTCACAAACCAGGCGAAGCATTCCATTTCAGTAGGTTCGGATCAAGCCCATCACGCGCGGCTTTCCCTATCGGGAAATTGTTTGGTGAACAAACAAGCCTTCGTTGAAGGGGCTTGGGACAATATGTCAATTATTTGGATCTTTTTGTAGCACGTCCTGACAATGCAATTCTTCTTCAAATCCTTAGCAGCCTGGCAATTATCTTCTTTATATCATACTCTCTGGATTGCATGACTTCAATTTACGATAATATGTCAAATTGCTCTTTAGATCCAGGTCAAACTGCCGGCATCTTTTGCAAAAAATCCAGCGACAAGAATTGGGGACCTTCAGAAAATACAAGGTCAGTTCCTCTTCAGCTCATTGTGAATGACCGATATACATAACCTAGGCCGTATCTTTCATGATTCCCTTGTGTTTACCGCTTCTGGAGCGCGATGCAGTACTCGCACCATCAAAGGGCTCAGATTTTGTTTGAGGATAAATGGGATTTTAGTACGCTCTCTTACCGCTCCAATCATTACACAGACTCAAATTGATCATACAAAGGCTTTTCTCCGCAGATTCCAGTCAGAATGTAGAGTTTCGAAAAAGATTTTTCACTGTACTGCTTGTGTGGCGCATGCTGCCACCAAAAGTACTAGCTCAAGTTTGTTCAAGTTTCAAGGCTCTAACTTGCTTTCTGTATCAACAACTATCTTCTATCGACAATCCGACCATTTTCGTTCATTCCCTGGTCCAAACGATGTTGTTCTCGTCGCCCGTCACGGTCTGTCACGCACCGCGACGCTCAACCCGCCTGACGAAGTTGTGCATCGTTTAACGTTCCTCCCCTTCTGCTACTTCAAAATTATGGGCTAATCACTCACAGTAGCTATCTCCCTCACATAGGCTCTTTTTTAGCCCATCCGATTGCACTCCGCTATTATACAGAGGTGGAACTTATTGTGATGTGATAAACCTGTCTCTCTGAATACGTAGCTCATATCTTTTTCGAAAATTAATTCCTATATATTTTAAGTGCATCAGCGTGCTCTGTGATATCCAAGGGGCATATTTTGTCTTTATTCCGAAGCCTCAGCGTATGTTTTGACTTCAATATATGGTTTGCAAGTAGGCCTCTAAATTTGTCATATTGTCCCAAGCCCCTTCTGCGAAGGATCACCCGTCACCGGGCCGGAGCAAGGGCTTGCTCCGAACCTACCATTTCAGCAGCCTTTTCATGGCAATGCTGATATGACAAGCTTCATCTGCGCGGCAGCTTGGCGGCAGCATAGCGTACACTGCACTGCGTAGCGGAGGCTTACGCTTGATTCTATAAAATAGGGTTATACTAATTATGATATTTAGAAGTACTACAAGTACATAAGTGACTCATAAGATAGGTAAGAATCAAATCCACATGCCCTACTAAGCAAAGTACCAACACTATTGGATTGCAGATATGCGACTCCCTTCCCTCAAGCTCTACAGGATTTGGATACAATCAATGTAAGCATAATGATTCCCAACTTGAGAAACTTACCGCATGGTAGAATACTCCAATTCCGTCAAAAATTGGATCAGGGCCTTGCGAAGTGAAGGCATAATGTATGCAGGAGTGCTTGGCAAGTCGTCCTATCAAACTGACAGCTTTCAATTGAGCGCAATGAATAACAATCGAACATTCTCGGCTTGCGCAAGATGCTTGTCGAATCTTTCATGTAAAGAGGGGTGCCAGATCATCAAATCTACAATATATTGTTAGTAAAAACTATTGTCCAAATTGCACCGGGATCAGCAATTCCAACAGTTGGGAATTTGTCCATCAGTAGGTCCTACGTCTTGAGGTAATCATTCTCCATTGAGCAGTTTAGATATGAGGCCCTTGTAGCGAGTATGAGTGATTCGATTTCTCAACACTGCCTGAAGATAATGTAAGTATACACTGA
>ML769856.1:0-41204 GCA_009733575.1 Gymnopus androsaceus JB14
AAGCATGTTGTCCGCTTGGGAATAGGTGACTACTTATTACCAGTCAAACAAGGAGCAACTCAGAGCATCCTCCCTTACATTTCTATTGTTCGAATTTCCAACTACCAATACGTTACACTCTTTACCCCTCCCCAAACAGCCCCCTCCCTGTGCTCCTCGTCCTCTCCTTTCCTTCACAACCCTGCAAACTCTCTAGCCCAGCCCTTCCCCGCTCTCCCTTCATCTCCTACATCGCCTTGGAGTAGGAAAGCCATACTCACCGGAAAGAATCTGTGCCCCCAGCATGCCGCATAGTGCTGAAGCATGCGGAACTTCTAAGGGTTGCAGGAGGAGACAAGTGTCTGCGATTATGTATATGTTTGTTGATGAGGGGATTTCTAGTGGGTATTGTTGGCCCGGAGGAGGAGAGAGGGCTGTTTGGAGGATGCAGACATGGGACTGCGTTCATAATAAAGGGCGAAGGTTAGATGTAGCCTTGCAGGATAGTATAGGAAGCTATTAACATACTTCGATACCCCATAATCACAATATTCTTCGGTTTAACAGTGTTAATAATGCCCTTACTTGGGGGACATTGGAGAGAGAGGCGAGGTCGATGTCGGGGTCGGTTGGGTCGAGTGCTACATCGTTAGAAAGAGAATTCGGAGAGAGAGAGGGAGAGAGGAAGTAAGGTTAGGTTGGTTAGTCGGGTGGTTAAGAGGACACGTACTTTTAGCATTCTGAAGAACTAGAACCCAAACAACTTTGCGAATTTGAGCATCTTGTTGTTAGTCGCTACTACATGTTCGTAGCCGTGGATTGCAGAACCTATGTATAGGGACTGTTATTAGAAGATAGCATCGATATTACAATTGATACTGATACGAACGAATGTCGCAGATGAGGAAAAGCGAAAACATAATAAGGAGGGCAGCTAACCGAGGTACAGGTACAGCCCTCCTGGAATCGGTATAGGTGCTTGGTTTGCAGGCGAAGTAGCGGTGCACTTCCATCGCATTTTCTCGACACATATCGCACGGTTCGAATTCAGTGAGCCGTGTGGCGTTTGGGATCTGGAGAAGGAGCAGGGACAACTCGTAGCCTGCTGACAGCAACGAAGAGGCTGCGGTTTGTGGGTTTCGTAACGCGTCTTCGGGATTTTGGGACATGCTTCGAGCGTTTAATTGAGCTTTTGATCTTAGAAACAAGATGCCAGCCAGCTCGAGCGAAAGATTCGGAAGGAGCGCTAAGCGCTCTACTGAACTGTGCGCTACCAGGCGCTAGTTAGGGTAATGAGCTTCCACGATAGGAGTCACTTCTCTCTTTCTTGCTCTCATGGAAATACTCTCCGACCTCTCCGATATTGATTTGATATGTCTCGTGTTTTTCTCCGTGTTTTGTATGCTTTGTATACTATCATTTTTTGAAGCACTGTGTTCGACGGTAGCTGAAGGCGATTTCTCTAAGTCTTAAGAGTGAGTACCCAACTACCCATATTACATTTGCTCTATCCTTTACGCAACGCTAGCCAAGATCTCCGAGCTCCTTTCAAAGTGGATACCTTGGCGAAGAACCCAGCCTAAATTTCGACCACGTACCAATAATGTGGACTTTTCAGCGGTAGGCAGAAGGCTACTCTCGGAGCATGGAACAGCCATTGAAGCCGAGGAGGAAATATTTGCAACGCTTGCTCTCATCGAACAAGACCTTGATGATTGCAAAGCTGAATCTGATTGTGTCCAAGCCAAAATCCACCGTCTCCAATCCGAAATTCGGCCCCTTCATTTCCGCACCATTGTCCTCGAATATGATCGCCAGCGTCTGGAGCGACATAAAGCCCGTTTGCGTTCACTTCGTTCGCCCTTCCGCCGACTCCCCAATGAACTCGTTCTCCTAATCTTCACTTTCGTGTGCGATATGAACGAGCTCACGTCAAGGAAACTAGTGAGTATGCCCACACTGAATATCAGTGCTGTCTGTTCCCGTTGGAGGGACCTCACGAGATCATCTCCGGAGCTCTGGTCAGCTATACGCCTTAGAATGGGCCCAGCTCCTTGTGATCTTCGCCTTTTGGATTTCTACCTTCATTGTTCACAACAATCCCCTCTCTCGCTTGAATTCAAGGGGAACAAACTCGAGACACTGGAGCCGCATCATTTAGCCGTTTGTGCAGCTATTGGCCAGATGCAGCCATCGCTGGAAGAAGCTCAATGTACTGTGGCCAAATACATACAACGCTTTGATGGCACATAACCCCACAGACTTCCCAGTGCTTGAGGAGCTCCAAATTGAGCGCAGTCTGGCACAATGCCTCATTGCCTCTTGACTGATTTCAGAATGCACCCAATCTGCGGTCGCTTTTTGCTTGGATCGGGGACGTTCAGATCCACAAGTTTCCCTGGAAGCAACTTACGACCCTGGTTGACATCGGTCAGTGTGATGCGGCAATTGGAGAAGTCTTGGAAAGATGTTCCAATCTCAAGGAGTTGCATTTTCATGTTAGAGGCGGTATGGCCTTTAAAGCGTGTATTCCTCCTGTCACAGTTGCTTCTGTGGAAAAGCTAATGCTTGAACTCCTGCAATCTGAAAGCGCAGCAAATGTGTTCTTGGAATCAATCACCTGTCCCTCGTTAAACTCTCTTCTCATCGAAGATCGCTCTTGCAAGCATCCATGGCCTAAAAATGAGCTAAATGCTTTCTTATCGCGTTCATCTTGTCATCTCACAACCCTCTACATTAAATCTATGCCACTCTCAGACTTGGATCTCATCGATCTTCTCCAACGCATTCCTACTCTCCTTCATCTCACCATCGATGATTCCAACGTACCGCTCGGAGAAGAGTCCCATAACGCTGCACTTTGTGCAAAGTCTGTCCGCCTTCCCTCGCACAATCTCCGCTACAGTCTCCTCAGTTCTGTTACCGAAACTGCAAAGTCTTTGCCTCATGTTCAGTGGCTCAGCCTTCGGCGATAAGCAGTTCGTGGATATGGTATTATCGAGATGGTATCCCCGAGAAGCTTACTCTGGTGGAGATAAATGTTCAACGAGGTCTGAGGGAGAAATCGCCTCTTTGCGCTCAGTCGTCATGTGGTTCAAAACCCGATGTATAGACAAGAAGGTTTACAAACCTCTGAAGCATCTTGAAGAGACTGGTATGAGGGTGGTCATTCGTTCAAGTTGCTCGTCTTGTGCCCATATTTCGCTTTGTTAGTTTGTGTGAATACATAGTTGTCCTTTTTCTCGCCAGCGCTGCATGTACATGTAACGCACCATCCTCGAGTTCTGTGCCAATTACATTTACATACTGTCTGTACAAAACCCAAAACTCATAAGTAAACATAAAAAGAACAACTTCATCAAGGAGAAGCCCAAGACCAACCCAAAAACCCCGCCTCCCTAAAATCTCCCACCGCCTTCGCCTCCTTCTCTCGATCTTCCTCACTAATCTTCCCTTCCTGCACTTTCCTCCAGACTCTCATACAATGATGCACCTCCTCCGGCGTACTCACTCCCACCACAAGCGGAACATCCAAATTTCCATCTCCACTCCCACACCTCCGAATCGCATACGCCAACGCCATATCAACAAATTCTTCCCCGTGCTCTACTCGGGCTTTTGTGACGACCTCTCGTAGTCCTTCCGGCGCAGGGTGCCAACTCGGTATCGACGGCGTGAGCAACCCCATGCTGAACGGGGACGCACCGACGAGCTGTTTGACCTTTGCGCAGTGACGCAAGGGAGAAGCAAAGTCTGCGAAGGTGCAGTTTTGGAGGGAATTGTGGGAATAAGAAAGGAGAACGTCGACTGGTTCGTACGGTGGGTTGTGTAGGATAAGAAGAGCGATTCGGAGCAGAGTTGGTAAAGGGTAGCCTTGGACGAAGATATGTTAGAGCGGGCGATAGAACATCAGTCGGCTGAGGGAGATACCTGTAATACCAATATTCCTAATCAAACCCTCGTCTTTCATCTTCCTCAACTCCCCAAAAGCATCAAGCACCTTCTGGTCGCCCTCACCCACAAATCCTACTTTCCATACCTTCTTCCAACCCATACGATGCTTTCTCTTCCGTCAAAGCCAACGCATGGTTCCCCGTTCGCTTCCCCAGTACTGGGGGTGCAAACAAACTCAATATCATGCAAGTATACTGTATCGAGGTAGTCCGTTTGTAGACGTTGAAGGCTCTGCGTAACACTGTTCCGGATTGTAGCGGGTGAATAGTCGAATGTGGTTGCGCCGAATCGACCGCATTTGGTCATCTTCAAAGAATATTCATTCACATTGGATGTACGAATTGAAGATGCACATAGACGTAGACTTACCAACTGATAGGATTCTCTCGGAAACTCGTCTTGTACTGCTTTCAGGGCGTTCCCAAGCACGACTTCCGAAGGTCCGTAGTATATCGAGGTATCGAAGCCTCAAACCATACCTATCCATAGGAATCGGGTCTCAGGCATGGCACTAGCTGGAGGCTCCTCACCTTAACGCAAGACGTACCAAACGCATAGGCGCAAACCCAGCCAGATGATCATTACTGTTGTACTGATTGCTGAAAGTGCCAGCTCCGAGGATCAGACTCGGGAGATGAAGTGGGTTCAAATGCGAGTCGAGTGCTGTCTGATGAAACACATGCGTTATTATTTTCAGTTACACTAGTAGATGAATACGCTTACCACCTGAGCACCAGGAACAGCTTTATCTTCATCTTCATCTGGTGCAACATCTTGAGGGACGATCAAGGTGATTGGTACCGGTGCAACCATGCTGATGAGAGGCTATTCGTTTGACCTTTGCTGTTGAACAGGAAAGCAAGACGGAAAGAGATCCAGATTTTCAGCCATCGTGGTTCAGGATCTAATCGATCAGCGACCGTCAGTGGTGAACGGACCTGAGACCGGACCGCTCCAAACGCAACGATGAAAGGCTTGAAGTAGCTCTGTAGACGGATACGAATATAATAGTTATACAAATATACATTTATGGAGTGTTAATTACAGCAGAAGCGCAGTCATTGCCAAGAAAGAAAAGAAAAGCGTCCACGTCCGAGACTCGAGATGGATTCATAAACTAGATTTTTTCTCTTATCCACCTGGGAGCGTATCAGCGTTGAAGTAAAGCATGTAATACCACCGAAACGTACCGTTCGTCAAATTTCTGGTTTACTTCGAGCATCTTCGTGCCCTGGTTCGGTTTGATATTGTTCCAGGGAGTGGGGTTTGCTTTTGTCCATTGAACTAGAAGGAAAGGCGGTCAGCTGCAAGACTACGTAGATATGGAAGCAGGTACTGACTCGTGGGACCCATAGCAGACCGAACCAAGCAAAAGGTACTTCCTGAAACGATAGTACCGACAATGAACCAACTATAGCCAACGTAAAGTTGTGTGAGCATAATGAGCGAGGAAGAAAAGTTATTGGCAGCCGTACATTGGTATAGCCTACACAGAAAAACAGCTTGTCAGACACAGAAGATAACGAGAAGAAAAAGGTCAACAGACCTCAACGGCAAACCAATTCTTCATAAAATATCTGCGGAAATTGCCCGACGACATCGTTGGTAGAAGACGGTCAAGTGGTAGTAGGTGGATTGCTTGCAAGTTTGAGTAGACTCTTTAGTGAGTGGATATGTGAAGACTGATAGGGACTCGGGGAGTAATGTCTACGAATAAATACCATACCGCCAACGTCCAGCGCACGTCAACATCAGAACGCCTAGCCCTCAAAAAGGCCGTGCAGAACACTTCCAGGCTAGCCCGAGCGGTGGAGCATTTCCTGGACCCTAGTCGACCGCTTCCAGCGGGTTCCGGATAACGGTCTGGATCCATCCCGCCTGTGCGATTCGGGAATCGAATCGGAATATTTCTTTTTCAAGTTTGATAAATAAGAAATGGATGATAAATATTAAGAATCATGGTTCCTCTTATCTCCAGCTGTGTATCGAAAGTTTTAACTTGGAATGTGGTTATTGGGTACGGCGAGAATGCCTGGAAGAACACTGTCGAAGGTAATTGCAACTTGGGCGTCTCTATGGAGGACTAGTGCTCATTGCGATGATTTTGTAGCGTTGAGGAGCGTTGGATAGAGCTGCACGTTCACTGACTGGATCCAACCAATGAAAAACGATATCAGGATTCTTCGATTCCGAAAGCTGTAGTACAGACGACATAGACAAAACGACGACTCTGCTGTAGTAGAATTCCTGGATTGGCATTTATAGTTTGTCTCTCGACCATCTGAGATGAAGAACGAATTGAGGACGATTCAAAATACACTTTTTCGACAACGTACCTTCCCCCGTGTTCATGGGTTACACTCATGATCTTGGTGGTCTGGTCTGGCTTGATAGAGTTCCACGGAGTGGGGTTGGATTTGGTCCATTGAACTGAAGGAATAGCAATGGTATGTCGATGCGAAAAATTCGAAGGATTAAGCGAGACTCACTAGTAGGACCCATAGACAAACGGTACAAATACCAGCTCGCACCGAGGACAGCGCCACCCACTACTGCATAGCTACCAAACAAGAGGAAAATTAGCAAGGTAGCCAAGTATGCTGTCGAAAGATTCGATTTACATGGGGATAGCCTGGACAAACGAGTTTCAGTTTAATATTTATCTTCAAACTGGGTTCAGAAGTCTGACCTCGACAGCATACCAGTGCTTCATAAAGCCCTTGCGAAAGCCAGACATAGTGTATATAGAATGTCGATAAACGATAGAACGAGGGAGTAACGAGTGAGAAGGTCACACGTGGGATTCCGGACGAAAACGGAAATCAGCCAGCTTTGACATCACCAATTTCGTCACTCAAGTCGAGTTCATTTCGATACGAAGGCGTAGATAGTACAGGGAGTACTCGACAAAGTTTCTACTCTGTTCCAAAAAAAATTGATTGGACTACAGGAAACGCGTCGGAAAATATGTCTTTCTATTTATTTGATACAAGTGCGGAGAACGAATGATTTTTGAGTCTTCACCTTCTCAATCTCTGATTATCAGCTATAAGCACTTGACGCAAGAAAGATTGTCTCCCGGAAAAGGATTTTATTGGGAACCTGCTCATTGTGAAAGCGCAGCATCGTAATGCATCGTAATCGACGTTCATACAATCCTGGTTCAAAATCCCGGGAACATGAGCAACGAGAGGAGTGGTTTTAGAGTCATTAGGAGAGTAAAGAGACCGGACAGAGTTAGATTGTATCCTCCAGATGTGGCTTCCCAGTGTGATTTGCATGTCCGATGATATAAGAACGGAAAGCAATAAAGGATTTCCGATTGAGTAGCTGAGGGCTGAGAAATTGAAGACTCAAATTAAAATCTCGACCAAATCATCAACAAAAAATAAATATTAAATTCAAACAGCCAGTTGATCCAGAAATTCTTTCCGATCTTTGCATTCCGTCAGCTCCAGCCTGAGTACCTCCTGATCTGCCTCTAACTCCTTTGCCATTCCATTCATTTAGTATCTATTCCTTCCACTCTGCCTCCTCTTCCTTCCACTCTAGCTCCAGGTTTAGTACCACAGTGCAACATCCTTGAACCTGTCCAATGAATCCAAAATTTGAGTGAGGCATCAGCAAAACCTGGATAATGGTCGTAGCAGGCCATAGCAGCCATAGTTCTGCTGAGAAATATGGCCATGATGGTCTGCTATGGCCTGCTATGAGGTTCTCTGGGATCACTGACTTGTTTTGTCATTTGACAGCTGTTTGACACCTGTCATTCTCTCCCACCAACAGTACAGAAGCAAACCCGGAAGTGAAACAGACCCAGAAGCAAAACATATGATATTTTTGCTTGCAGAGCACCACTTGACCCCGGAATCTTTTTGTAGTCATCAGCAAAAACTGTTTTGGGCCCAGGAGGATCTAAGGTCACCTAGTCCTCTTAGGCAACCTGAGGCATCCTAGTTGGCCCAGGAAAAAGGGTAAAACTTTAGACACCTCAGGTATCCTAGTCATCCTAGGTTTCCTGGGAGATCCTGGGATGTCCTGGGGTTTCCTGGGAGATCCTGGGATGTCCTGGGGCATCCTGGGGCATCCTGGAGCATCCTGAGGTATCCTAGGTCAAAATTTCCATCCCAGGATGCCTCAGGATGCCCCAGGATCTCCCAGGACACCTAGGATGACTAGGATATCTGAGGTGTCCAAAGTTTTACCCTTTTTCCTGGGCCAACTAGGATGCCTCAGGTTGCCTAAGAGGACTAGGTGAACTTAGATCCTCCTGGGCCCAAAACAGTTTTTTTCTGATGTAACAAGTATGTGAGTGTGCCCTGACTCAGATATATCATACCTGAACCAAAAAAATCTACATAATATGTTGTTAAAAAATAAATATGGCTCTATAGGCCAAAAACCAATTTTTTTTAGTTAAGATGGGCCTGTTACAGTAAAAAACCCAGTTATATGGACTTGAATATGCTCAAAAATCATGATAAATATACAAGAGTAGGCTCCCATAATGTTAGGAAGCGTTGCACTTCCTAACGAGTCCAAACAAGGCCAGGCCACATGCACGGGGTATGCCCCAAATAACCGACGGCAAATAGCCTGCTGGTTAATGGCACCACCCAAATTGACTCTTATTCTCGTACCTCCACAATCCCCCTTCCCAGCCACCAAATTCCGACGTCCTCGGTCATTCAACCCCCAACCGTTAACCCAAATGTCCTAACAACATTACTACGCGGAATTCCCAGCGTTTCCTCCAATAATTCCCTTGACACTTGTCTTCATTTACTCCTCTTTTCGAATCTCGGTCAATTACAATTCTTGGACGAATAGTTCCTTCAACAACATCTAGCAAAATCGTCTATTACATTTGAAGGACTTCAACGGCAACATTACTCTCCTTTGGGGTAAATACAACCGTTGTCAAGCCACAGCCGCGACTATGGGCTAACCAGTTCAACTGCTTAATGTCTTGTTTTGTTACTCATTCCTATATGCGAACAGGTACACCAAGAACAAGCTCCGTTTCACAACAACTCAAGTCGCCGTCATCGTCGCTGTTGCCACCCTACTAATCTTTATTCCTTTGAACTGTCGCTCTCGAATACCACGGTCACTTCATTAAACTCCCCTATCATGACTGCCCACTATTGCCTCTTGTTTATTCTATGAACATCTCACTTTCCGGTTTACTATTGAATCTCGTGTACATTTATTTTCACACATTACGGTTATCGCAATGTGTCGATCCTCCTGAACGACACATTGTACAATTCCCTTTTTTGAGAGACAGTCCATGCAAATACTGTGCGGACTGCAGCCCAGTTGTAAGCACAGGTTGCGCAGCTCGTTCCACTGCGCAACTACGCCTACGCAGGTTGACAAGATTGTTTAGGATATATTACTTACTGTCTGATACACTATATAAGCTGGGGACCTTGCCTGTAAGGTCCCCAGATCAGTTATTTTGTCAATCAATTGGTTTTTCTTCTCTCTATGCTCTGTCTCTCTCTCTCCTCTCTCTTATCTTCACCAACCTTTTTAATTATTTAACGTTAAAACCTTGAACTCCATTCGCATCCAACCTAAGCTTTAATCTAAGCTTGAACATTTCAACCAGCCTATTACAAAACTATAGTTGAGCCCACCTGCTCCTATTAAACACCTATAATAATAATCATTATTATAACATTCACCATACTCTCACATTTCCTAAAACATCTTAAACACACTTTTGTGGTCTATGTACACACATCTGCCCAGCGGTTTTCTGTTAACGCTTGTTCCAAATCCAATCAAACTCCTTCCAAACTGTTAAAACGGTCCAACAATCCCGTTTCTCAATTTTCGAGAAGCAAACGTGACACATCCTAACATAATAACTGATCTCCTCCCGCCTCCAGTTATGTCTATGCAGACCACAACGGAGACTGAGACTCAGTCAAACTGTCAACCCCATGCACAATCAGTGCCAAATTCACCTATACATCATGTATACACACCACAAGGTCATTGGCATATGAATTCCAATGAACCCACTAGTCCAGCAGGGTTCAATACCCCTGGACAACCTTTAGGATCAATGCCTAATAGAGATCCACCACGACACATTAATCAACAACGATCAGTCAGTGGTCCAATTAATGTACCAAGGCCTGCACGATCACCTCACGGATGGGCAATCCAACCAATTCAAAATCCACCTAATTCACCCAGTATGCCCACATACAATCCTGAATGTATGTTAGCTGCGGAGTTGCACAATGCAATTATTGCTGGGGAAAACCAAGCGGGTAATCCGTTTGACCCTCTACCTGCATACCACAGGGAATCTGATTCTCAACCACTTCAATCTAGTATGATCAGAGATATACCAGATATCCCTACTCGACAATCACCCCCTGCATATAATTCATCTCCACATGCAAACTCAGTACCAATATCCTTACCTGAATCTGTCTCTGATACTCAGGATCAATCTATTAATAGGCAACAGACTCTGTCTGGACCAGGATACTTGGGCCCAGGAAATGCAGAATCTACACCTTGGTTTGGTCATGTCCAAAATTGGAGACCAGATACTGAGGATCCCAGGGGTTATGAAACAGAAACAGATGTTGATGAGTCTATACTCCTAAGGTCCATGGGGGTTATGGATCCTGCAATGGAAAGAAGACATTGTTGAATAACCCAGGAAGAAGAAAATCAAAGGGTAGTATTGGAACTTGCAGAGAAATGCCGTGAGTTGGCATTAAACCTAGGATTGAAGGATAATGATGATGAACCAATGGAATATTGGATTCACATAATTCAACAATTGGATGGTATGACTGGCCGACAAGTACCTGCTGCAGTGCTACAAGCAGTATCTCAACCCTCAATCCAACAACAGTTCTTCTCTATTATTAGACAAGTCAAAAGTGGAACAATCCAACACTTGGTACTACCCCAAAGTCAACCAGAATCACCCTTAAAAGTTGCTCAAAAACAACGAGAGGGTGAACCTGATCGGTTTGGACAGGGCTTCTGGCTTAATACTCTTTTTGATGAGGCATACCGATTAGCAAAAGCAGGGGTCAAACCAGGTTTGAAAAAGGAAAATGCTGCTGCAGTGATTGCAGAGTCTTCTCAAACACCTGGTCCACCCACCAGAGATTCTGGATCTTTCACCCCTACAGTACTATCTACAGTACTTGAACAGGAACCTTCAACAGATTTAGATGAAGAAGAACTTACTTGGTGCCAGAATATAAATCAGATCCAGGAAAATGAAGGACGAGAAAGAATGCCCTCATTTACACCATCTGACTTGGAAAGTGCACACTATGTTACCACTATTGGAGAAAATGAAACTTCGAATCCAGTTTCACCTCCAATAAGTATAATTCCCCAAACAGTGGAGACATCAACCTCAGGAAATGTAGAAACTAGTGCACTTCCACAAAGTGGAGGATCCACCAGACCAACAATGGAAAATATTGTTCTGGAGGAATCACCTGAGGCAATTAAACAATCAGCACCTTCAAAGAAGGTTGTTGAATTTAAATTACCTGCAGAACAATATCCACTAGATTTGGCAGCTGGGTATACACAAGTACCCCTGGTTACACCACAAAACCAAACTTATTTACCATGGAGAGCTCCTTCTGTGCCCAGCACTGGTTTTAATCCTCCTAGGAGACCTGTTTTCCAGTCAGAATTAGCAAATAGAACAGGAGGACATATGTATACTCCATATCCACAAACTCATGCAACAACCCTGAATCAGGAAGAAAGACCTTTAAGTCTCCAAGAAAGACTGGAGCAAGAGAAGCAAAGAAAGGAGGAGTTCAGGTTGAAACAATGGGAAGGCCGGGGGAATACTATAGGTGATAGGAGTGGTTCCTAGTGATGTTACCGGGTTTACCGGGTTTTTCCGGGTTCCGGGTCGGCCAGTAGGTCCGGGTCCGGGTCGGGTTTGAGATAATCAAACCCGGAACCCGACCAGCAACCTGGTTTTTTTCAAAGTGCCTAATAAATTTACATGGCTTAGGCCACACTTTGTTATTTTTTTCCAAAAGATTCTAAATAACAATGGCTCATACTGATGTATTAAGTATAGTAACCTGTACTAGATATATCATTAATAGAAGATACCTGGTACAATAAACATAAGGATCAATAAGCTAAACAAGTGTTAAGTAGGACTAGCAACACTAATATTTACTATATTCACATGGAATTAGAGAAATATCATCTCAAACAGTATGTAATAGGAGCCAACTCTTTACTTTGTCTTAGTGATAGAGCCCTGAGCTTCTGGATCCAGTAAGTACTTACTATATGTACTTACAAGTTAGCAATTAGTAGTACTTAGTAAAGTCTAATAATATGGTACTAGTAATGAATAGTACCAATGATTCATATGTGTTTGCTGAGTTACTAATGCATAATCAATGCATATTCATTGAATGCTTCTTTGTACTAGTTTCTACTTAATACTTATTACTGTAAGCTAACACACTAAAACTACTAACAGTCTAATAACATTACTTTTACATTTACAGCAATATTAAATACTTTTACAGAAAGTCTTGACATGTTATGAAAAGATTACTGCTACTGTAAATCAGGTGCATGCATTACAGGACTCCTTTAGGGTGTGTAAGTATGATTTTCAATGTCCCTTTGAAGTACATCTGCTATATAAAGAAAATATAACAGTAGATATTTTAATTTTGACTGCATCAAAAATTTCGGGATAACCCGGAGCCGGTTTTGGCGGGAAACCCGAACCTGAGTTGCCGGGATCGGGTAAGGAGCCGGGTCCGGGTTGGATTGAGATTTTCTGACCCGAACCCGACCCGGAACCATCACTAGCACTGGTTCCCAGTCTGCAAAACAGAGTTCAAATTCTGAAACCCAAAATAATCAGAAGGAGAAAGGTAAAACTCCAATAAGGGGAACTGAAGAGTTCAGCAGCTGGGTAAACCATTTGGAAGAACTAGGAGAACCACCCCCAAGAGTTCAATCCCCATCACCTGAACCACCAAATACCAAAATAGGAAATGGGTCAGGAGGAGGAGGAGGAGGAGGAGGAAATGAACCCCCTAATTCTCCACCAGGTCCACTACCTTCAGAGCCACCAAACCAAAATAACCCCAACCTACCCACACAAGAAAATCCTGAATTTGAGTATTCAGCTCAAGGGGATGGTCCACCACGGATACCACCAAGATTTCCACCTATTACATTTGAAATGCCAGAACCAGACTCAAATGGAGGAAAGGGAAATCCTAACAGTTCCCATGAAACCTTGAGGTTTGAATATTCAACAAAAGGAGATGGTCCACCTCAGATACCACCAAGATTCCCACCTACTGCTTTTGAAATGCCAGAGCCAGATGACAACAATGGAAGGCATAATTTCAATAGCTCCTATGATTGTTCCCAATACTGGGGAGGAGGGGTGGTAGTGGAAGAGGTCCTCCAAAACCACCAGTACCCCCTACTAACAATAATAATGACTCTGGCCAACAACCTCCATCTGGGCCACCATCTGGACCCCCAAATCCCCCAGACCCAGGATCTGTTGGTGGAGGACAACCACCCAGCCCACCACCACCACCTGGGACCTATTACTTCTTCCCAGAAGGAATGCGTGGGCCACCTGGAGAAAGAGGTCCTCCAGGTGATCAAGGGCCTCCTGGTGATCCTGGTGACAATTGGCAGAATGGGGATGATAACAATTGTGCTGAACGAGATGCAATTGCTAGGGAATCAAAGCTGGAAATTCATAAACCAGAACCGTTTGATGGCTCTGATAGGAATTTGTGGCGACCCTTCCTAAGTGATTGCTATTGAATGTTCACAGCAAAACCTACAATTTATTCAACCCACAATCCCAGGTAACATATGCCTCCTCCTGGTTTACAGGTGCTGCTGCATGATATTATCAGAACCTGGTGGAAAGAGAACAACATATGATACCCCAGTATTTGGCACCCTTACATGAATGGGAGGCCTTTGTAGAAGCATTCTCTCGACTATTTGGACTTTATGATGAGAAGCTGCAAGCTCAGTCAACTCTGGACCAAACTTTCCAAAAACCAGTTGAGCCTTTTGCAGACTTCATTGTCCAATTTGAAGATGCTGCTCTTCTCACAGGGTATAATGATGAAGCAATGTGTTGGCACTTACTTGACCAAATCAGGTTTGACTTGCGAACATCAGGAAAACCTACATATGCAAAAGTTGCTAGAAATTGACTAAAAGTAGTCAAAAAATGCAAAACATGTGCAAAATTTGTCAATTATGGCAAGATTATACAGATTATGCAAATTTTGGTCCGTTATCCATGTCCCTCGGTAAAATCGGCATTATGTTCCCAGATTAGACAATTTCATGCACTTTTATACTCTAGTATTCACTTGCATGAACAATGCTTAATGGCGCAAAAATGTCTTATACTATAGCTCAACCATGAGAAAGCAGGAATATCATGTATAGTCAACTACAGCATACTACTACATACATCGGTATAATAATACAACAATATCAGCATGGGTATACATGTACGCGCTACCAGTAGCTTTACGGGGGAAGCGGACAGTCAAAGGTAGTAGTAAAGAAATGCATCAGTACTCACAATAATATCAATACAATGAAGAATATAACTAGGAAAGTGAAATTAGTACAGCCGCATTCAAAAATGGTAAGAGCGTACAGTACTCGGTGTGATTATGACCCTGATATCTACTCCTAATCCTGCTGGCACTGATTCTACCAAACATACTACACATGAAAAAACTGAAGTCGTATATGACGGAGCGTGAAAGAGATAACACTGCGTGACAGTGGTCAGACATGCCTGATACAGACAGGAGAAAGCGAAAGTGACATACCTTCAAGTACAAGCCAATCTATGTATGGAGAGAAACTTTTGAAGCATTGAATTGACCAAAATACAATGATAAATAACCTATACCAACTGAGCCAAACAAAAAGACTTTAAGATAACTTGAGTGCATCGCAGAGTTGCAGTGGAGGATGCTGTATTATTGGAGGAAAGACAACTGTAAAGAAAAAAAGGAAGCTTTAGTGCTGAACACAACATAGTTAGAGATTACAGAGCGTACCAAAGCAGTTTCGGCCATAGCATCCAACGTTGAGCTTTGCACATTCAACAGAAAAGGTTAACCAAATTCGTATCCTAGTCAGACCCAGCAGGTGTTTGAGATGCAAGAATCAGAGGCAAAGTTATGGAAGAGAGGGAATCATGGTGGTTGAAGAAAGAAAGATGATCAACAGAGAAATCAACATGACAGCATGGCAGCGTGATGTGATGCCGTAAGTTTAGGGCAGGCTCCAGCTTCTAGCTGGAATGACATGAGAACTGCCAAGGCTGCACCATTGCTGGTGTCCAATGCCTTTTATAAAATAACTTACTGTGGGCCCAACATGACAAGCTAGAGGGCTTAATACAGTGCTTACTTCTCCTTTGAGCCAGATTTGAAAATTTCATCAACTTTGCTAAAAGTGGGCATAATTATGCATAATTATGCAAATTTTGCCAACTGACTTATTGTTTTAATTGTGATCTCACGACATGTAAAAAAATAACTTGGGAATGAACTCTTTGCCTGTTGAGCTTTGACAAAAAGGAAACTGATTTCCTCATGCAGCTTGGCAAATATAGAAACTTTGCATAAGAAATGTTGTAAATGCATCAAATTGCATAATTTCTGCCATTTTGCCTCGATTTGTCTTATTTATGCAATTTTGATGATTTTATGCAAAGTTATCATAACTTTGCATATTAAGCTTTTCCTGATGAAGTTGTTTAACCCTTGTAGGAAGAATACCCACCACATTTGAACAAGTGGTAGAAAGACTTTTGGAGTTAGATGGAGCATGGGAGATTATCAAAAATACTGGATTACAAAACTCCACTATACCCAATAGAGCTTATAACCCATACCGGCGACCATATAATGCCCAAGCACATATTGAAGCTCCACCTGGACCAACCACAGTTAAGGATGGACAGGGGTAGGGGTCAACCCGGGGTTTTTGACCCAAGGGTATGGAGGGTAAGGGTAGGGGTTGAAGCTTTCGAAACCCTTCCTTTTTTAATTGATGATCTAGACATCTCATGATGTCCCATGATCTTCAACTCATCCTTAAGAATGTTTTCAAGTGTTATTATCTCTATTCTACTCAAAGTCTCATGAGCAGTACATCATTCTGTCCAAAACCCTTACTAAAACCTGGAGGTTTGAAGGGTAAGGGTATGAAGGGTAAGGGTGAGGTTAGGACATTTCCAACCCAGGGGTTGACCCCTGTCCATCCTTAACCACAGCAAGTGTTCCAGTGACAAGTAATGCCAATTGAAGGTATCAGAACACCCAAAGTACCAGTTCAAGACCTTCAGGGGCCACTGCCAAAGTTGGGATGACTGGAGATGAAAAAAATCCTGCTCCACCTATATCCAAAGATGAATGGGAATGTCAAATGCGAGAAGGATTATGCATTCAATGTGGAGAAAAGGGCCATTATGGTTATCATTGTCCTGCTCATGGCAATGCATCTGCAATTATTTGTGCAGCATGTGTGGATTGCAATAAGTGCATTGACAAGGAGGATGACTCTGCCTGCAGTGAAATTCAACAAACAGAGGATGACATTGGAGGCAGTGAGATTGTGCATGCACATGCAACATTTATGGTAAATGAAGACTTTCAGGAACAAGAATCTCGAGTCTTATATGAAATAGACCCGGATGGCACATACTGGACTGTTACAGACTCCTGGGGCCAGGATATTTGGCCTGAAGAAGGAGATGAAGGTAGCAATCTGGGAAACGTCAACAACTCTTAGACTGAAGACTAAGTCAGTCACACCAAAATACCTCGGAACAATTATCAGGGGCCATACTAAACCCTGAAACAGCTATTATCACCTCAAAAGCAAAAAGTTCTTTTATCATTTACACTAAACTCTTTTCTAATTCTCCTAGATTTCCAACTCTCATTGACTCAGGTGCTTCCAAGTCATTTGTTGACTATAACTTAGCAGGGAAGTACCCTAATTTTATTTCTTCTCTTTCAAAGCCTATGCCTCTCACACTCTTTGATGGGAACACTACTTCTGCTGGAAATATGATGCAAAAATTAAATGCCTCTATCCAGTTTGAAGATGGAACTGTTCACATGGAAAACTTTCTCATCACAAAATTACACCCCACTCGGGCCACTCCACCCATTGTTTTGGGACTTCCATGGTTGCAGCGCTTTAATCCTCAAATAGACTGGTGCAGTTTAACATTTTACTTTGGAGGAAAAGCACAACTGTCAGCCGCTATTATTCATGACATTGAAATTCCCCATATAGACTCCCAAATTCCTATCATATAGCCCATTCCAGAAGAAAACCTGGAAGCTAATTCCCCACTCAAAGGAATTGAAGACTCAACTACCCAAGAGTTCAACATCAGCATTATTGATGCTGCTCTATTTTATTCCCTAATAAAGGATGAATGTGATATCTATATTGTTCACATCCAACCCATATCCGAAGAACCAGAAACTGCATTTGCAGCCAATATTAAGGAACCACCATGTGCTGTTAAAGCAGAAGAAGCAGTACAGCACCCAAGATTTCTGGTGTTGGTATCAAAGACGAGTTCAATGAATCCATGAAGAAACATGTACCCCCAGAATATCATGATTTTGTTCAGGTATTCTCAGTAGGGGAAGCAACAAAGCTTGCTGAACATTGCCCTTATGACTAGACTCACGGTGCCAGTTCCGTTCGGTCGCCACCTATTTCAAATAAATTTGAAATGCGCTGTCAACAGCTGAGGTGGCTACCAAAGGACTGGGAACAAACTTGCGTCACTAGTAGAGTCACATTTTTGTGACTTTAACTTAGTGAAATTTCGATTCGACAAAACTCAGTTTTTTTTGCGGAACTCTGTCCCCCGCCGTGACCATCATAAAATTGTTATGGCTCAACTTTTATTATTGCATAGAGTTTGAATATTAGATTATAGAGACATAAAATAAGAAATACGTGCATGAGATGAGATATTGGTCAAAATGGCCCAAAAACCACAGAATTAGCAACATTGAGGTTGATTTTCTGCAAGCAGCTCTCAGATTAAAGCCGCAACATATCAGTGGTACTCTATAGCCAGAATTAGTAAAGAATTTGAGAGGCAAGAGCATTAGAGTAAGAAAAACAAGATATTGCCCCAAAAATGACCAAAATTGGGGATAATGAAGTCATGACAAGTGTCATTCTTGAAGCGGCAGTGGATAATGGGAATAGACTTACTAGGAAAGTTATAACAAGGGTTGAAACAACCCTTACTCACCTTGACATTGAATGGGAGCAAATACTGTGCTCTTCATCATCAAAACCTGCTGGTAATTGGGTCGGAGAGCCCTTGTTTACCTTGAATTTACCTGCAGGAACTTACTATGATCCAGAGATATGAGAACAAGATGATCAAGAACCCACATTTGAGATCAAAATCAATATTAAAACCCAAAATTGAGAGAAGAGCGCAAGATTGTAGCTGTAGACTCAGGACTGTCCTAAAATGCCTAAAACTGTGATAAGAATGAGCAAAAATCAATAATAAATTGTAACTTCCCTTATATACAGTTGGGAAGAAAGGGACAAGCCATTTACACTGAGGTAGTGGTGGTTTGAAATCAAAATTTCACTAAGTTCAACACATCAAAATGTGACTCAGTTCTTTCCCAAGGTTTGGTACCAGCTGTTCTCCAAACTTGCTCCCATAGGTCAGCAGGTATTTGTCATTTTGCAAATTCGGAGAACAGCTGGTTCACAAGCCTACCTTATGACATCAAAATTGAAACAGAGGACAACAAACTCCCACCTGTTGGAAAATTGTACAATATGTCAGAAGTGGAACTAAAAGCTCTCAAGACTTACATTGATGAGATGTTGGGAAAAGGATTCATTCAATCTTCCAATTCACCCATTGGAGCACCAGTCCTATTTGCCAAGAAAAAAGATGGTGGTCTACGACTCTGTGTGGATTATCGCACTCTAAATAGAATCACACACAAGGATCGGTATCCCCTACCCTTAATTGGAAACCTCATTGATCAACTACGAAGGGCCAAAATCTACTCCAAAATTGACCTACAAGATGGATACTACAATGTCCGAATTGCAAAGGGTCATGAATGGAAAACAGCCTTCAGAACCAGATATGGCTCCTTTGAATATCTGGTTATGCCTTTTGGCCTTACCAATGCACCATTGGTATTCCAACACTTCATGAATGACACTTTTCATGATATGGTTGATATATTTGTGGTCATATATCTGGATGACATCCTTATTTATTCAGACAACAAGGATCAACACCAGACATGTTCGAAGGGTTCTCAAATGGTTGCGAGACAATAATTTGCATGCAAAACTGGAAAAATGTGATTTTCACACAAGAGCTACAGAGTATCTTGGTGTAATTATCACCCCGGAAGGTGTAAATATGGACCCTTCCAAGGTAAAGGTAATCCAGGAATGGCCAACCCCAAAGACTGTTAAAGAACTTCAGTCCTTTTTGGGATTTGCAAATTTCTACCAGCAATTCATAGACAACTATTCCGGTATTGTCAAACCTCTGACTAGACTTACAGGAAAAACTCAACCTGGAACTGGACTGCTGGATGTCAAACAGTGTTTGAATTACTGAAATCAGCTTTTCAGGAAGCCCCCATTTTGCAGCATTTTGACCCAGAATTGCCAATTATATTGGAGTCTGATGCCTCTGATTATGCAGTGGCGGCTATAATTTCTCAACCTCATGCAGAAACTGGTGAACTACATCCAGTTGCATTTCTAGCATGATCAATGGGTCCAGCCGAGTTGAATTACCCTATTTATGACAAAGAGTTGCTGGCCATTGTGGAAGCATTCCAACAATGGAGAAACTACCTTGAAGGTTCACGATACACTGTGCAAGTGTATTCTGATCACAACAACCTCCAATTCTTCACAACAACCCAGAAGCTCAGCAGATGTCAAGCACGTTGGTCTGAATTTTTATCTGGATTTGACTTTGTTATAAATTACCGGCCGGGATGCCTAGGTGCCAAACCTGATACACTTACTCGAAGGATTCCGTGAATCAACATAATGAACATATATTGATTTGTCCAGAACAGCTGCTAGCTTCCTTGATAATCAATGAGGAATTGCAGTTGCAAAGGATCCGGGAATCTGGAAAGGATAGCTATTGGATCAACATGGAAGGAAAAGCAAAATCTGAGGAGCCAGGACCCTTTGAACTAATTGGGGGACTACTCCTAAGAGTGGGGAAAGTGTATGTACCTACCAAACCCAATATACGTCTCGAAATTTTGCAAACACATCACGATCACAAACTTCAAGGCCACCATGGTGTTCACAAAACAATCCAACTTATGTCACGTACTTACTTTTGGCCTGGAATCCATTGCGATGTTGAACGGTACATACGTTCATGTCACGAATGTTGATGCACAAAATCTGTCCAAAAGAAAGCCATGGGATATTTAAAACCACTTCCAATTGGAGAACAACCATGGAGCTCACTATCCATGGATCATATTGTGGCACTACCAGAATCAAATGGTTCTGATGCCATCCTGGTAGTTGTGTGCAGACTAACAAAACAAGCCATTTTCATTGCTTGCAATACCACTGATACATCTGCCACACTCGCCAAACACTTTATCCAACATGTGTTCTCTAAACATGGAATTCCCGCAGATATCATTTTGGATTGAGGTTCAACTTTTGTCTCAGCATTTTGGCAATCCCTCTGCAAGAACTTGGGTATCAAGTCAAACCTTTCAACTGTATACCACCCAGAAACTGATGGACAAACCGAACGTACTAATCAAACCCTTGAACAGTACTTACGATCAGAATGATTGGGAGGAAATGCTTCCCTTAGCCGAGTTTGTTTATAATAACTCCCCAAATAGAGCTACAGGGGTTTCCCCATTCTTTGCCAACAAAGAATATAATCCTTGACTATCAATTTCATTAGACAAGGTCCCAAATCATGCAGTACATTTAGTTGCTGAAGACTTGAATAAACTGCATGAGCACCTGAAGGACCAAATCAGGAAGGCCAACTTGGAATCAGAATGACATGCTAATAAACAACAGGAGAAAACACCAAACTGGGTTCCAGGGCAGAAGGTCTGGTTAAGCACAGAAAACATTCATATTAAACGACGAATGCAAAAACTTGACTGGAAACAATTGGGCCCATTTGAGATTTCCAAGAAAATCTCCTCCCATGCATATTGTTTAAAGTTGCCCCAATACCTAAACGGTATTCACAACGTTTTTCATGTCTCAATGTTCCTGATGAGTTCCCCAATCGCAAACCCTCACCACCTCCACCTGTTGAAATCAAGGGTGACAACATTTACATTGTTGAACAGATACTCAATTCCCGAAGGAGGGGAAAAGGCATCCAATTACTTGTCCGATGGCAAGGATACGGCCCAGAGGATGATACTTGGGAAACTCTATCAAATTTACCTAGTGCCCTACAACTACTCATGCCCACGGAAAGTGACGGGCCAGCAGTATTGCCTCACCAAAAAACAATGAATATCTTCTGAGGGTCATCATATTTTTGCCCCAAACAACTTGTTGTCTTCATGTACTGTAGGCACTCATTTGAATGTATACACTTACCAGCAATAAATCATGGGAGTTTTGAGCTTAATTCAGGGGATAAGATTTTGGCTGATTTTTCTTTAAATCTTTGTTTCACCTTCTATTGTTCACTAAAGATATGGAAAAAAGTGGAACTCCCCATTTTTGACACCTAGCTTTTCATGTGTAAACAACTGCAGGTGCAGTAATAAATATTTGCTCATGTACAGTTTTACAGTATTTTCCAAACTAGGGAATTTGCTAAATATAGCAGATAATTCCCAGAGGCATATTTCTAAATGTTTTAGAACAGTTCTGCTGAATGTGTAGATTGAGCCCATAACTTGAATCAAGTGAAAATATGCATTTTTTCAAAAATTATGAGCAACATACTGGTGGACCGTCACTTTCCGTGGGCATGAGTAGTTTAAAAATTTCAACTTAATCACCCAAATAAACTGCATGCAACCAAAGCAGCAATGAATTGTTTGGAACAATACTCACAAGAGGGGATCTGGAAGACAGATCACATCAAGGAATAATCTCAATGAACCATTTTCATCTCAATTAGTTGAACAAAAAGATTATTTTTAATTAAAAGAAATAAGTAATCTACAGCATGCGGCAAAACGGTGACAAAAGGAAATTAGTACAGTGGCCCATTACATTGTAAAGGTAGAGTAACAAAGGAAGAGGAGGAAGGGAAATGGAATGAAACAGTAACACTAAGTAGAGTCACTACCACCGTAACCCTCGGAATCATTGAGCTCGCTGGAACAATGGCGACTCCTGTGACAACGTTGGGCACGAGGATGTTGGGAACAATGGTTCCTGTTACGACAAACGAGATGGGGACAGTGACGACCGGGGATGTGATGTTCATGACACCGTCGACAGTAGCACTCTTCAAAGTTGGAAGAGCTACCTGGAATGTTCCGGGTCTAGCTGCTACTGTTCAGATTCCTGGTGTATCTACCAAGCAGGGTCAGTACAGGGTTCAAAAGAAAAGGATTTGCAATGTACAGCCAAGGGAGAGGGGCAAGAAGCAAGTCGAGAGTGGGTACAAGAGGATCATTGGCGTACCAACGGACCAACATCTCATCAGTGTCGCGAGGTCCACGTATGGCATCACTGGCAGAGAAAATGCGAAAGGTGTCAGTCTGACCCGCAATAACCAGTCCTTCTATATCGTTCATCAATGATACAATATCGTTGTGACCCCAGGCCAATGCCGTTTGTCAGTTTCAAAGGAGTGCTGCCTCCATAGCACAAAAAAGTTTGCAAAGGAGACGGGTAAGATGACCATTGATGGCAGAGGCGAGAAGATGAACAGCGTTGTTGGGGAGGGAGTGGAGGTCATCGAGCTGTTGCTTGATAACGAAGCCCAACATTGCATTGTCTACTAGAACAGGTTAGAAGAATCCAAACAACAAAAAGGTTGTCACTCACCGCGTTCTGCAACACCCAAACTTCATTGTAATTAGTGATAGTTCCAGGTCGGGTTCGGGTCAGAAAATCTCAATCCAACCCGGACCCGGCTCCTTACCCAATCCCGGCAACTCAGGTTCGGGTTTCCCGCCAAAACCGGCTCCGGGTTATCCCGAAATTTTTGATGCAGTCAAAATTAAAATATCTACTGTTATATTTTCTTTATATAGCAGATGTACTTCAAAGGGACATTGAAAATCATACTTACACACCCTAAAGGAGTCCTGTAATGCATGCACCTGATTTACAGTAGCAGTAATCTTTTCATAACATGTCAAGACTTTCTGTAAAAGTATTTAATATTGCTGTAAATGTAAAAGTAATGTTATTAGACTGTTAGTAGTTTTAGTGTGTTAGCTTACAGTAATAAGTATTAAGTAGAAACTAGTACAAAGAAGCATTCAATGAATATGCATTGATTATGCATTAGTAACTCAGCAAACACATATGAATCATTGGTACTATTCATTACTAGTACCATATTATTAGACTTTACTAAGTACTACTAATTGCTAACTTGTAAGTACATATAGTAAGTACTTACTGGATCCAGAAGCTCAGGGCTCTATCACTAAGACAAAGTAAAGAGTTGGCTCCTATTACATACTGTTTGAGATGATATTTCTCTAATTCCATGTGAATATAGTAAATATTAGTGTTGCTAGTCCTACTTAACACTTGTTTAGCTTATTGATCCTTATGTTTATTGTACCAGGTATCTTCTATTAATGATATATCTAGTACAGTATACTATACTTAATACATCAGTATGAGCCATTGTTATTTAGAATCTTTTGGAAAAAAATAACAAAGTGTGGCCTAAGCCATGGAAATTTATTAGGCACTTTGAAAAAAACCGGGTTGCTGGTCGGGTTCCGGGTTTGATTATCTCAAACCCGACCCGGACCCGGACCTACTGGCCGACCCGGAACCCGGAAAAACCCGGTAAACCCGGTAACATCACTAGGAACCACTCCTATCACCTATAGTATTCCCCCGGCCTTCCCATTGTTTCAACCTGAACTCCTCCTTTCTTTGCTTCTCTTGCTCCAGTCTTTCTTGGAGACTTAAAGGTCTTTCTTCCTGATTCAGGGTTGTTGCATGAGTTTGTGGATATGGAGTATACATATGTCCTCCTGTTCTATTTGCTAATTCTGACTGGAAAACAGGTCTCCTAACAAAGTGTGGCCTAAGCCATGTAAATTTATTAGGCACTTTGAAAAAAACCGGGTTGCTGGTTGGGTTCCGGGTTTGATTATCTCAAACCCGACCCGGACCCGGACCTACTGGTCGACCCGGTAAACCCAGTAACATCACTAGTTGTAATTGGCATATAATGTTCACCAATCATCAAATACACTGACATTGTTCGCATTCTGTACCAGGGGCACAGGCAGAAAAAACTGTAAAAAAGGATGGATCACTAGAAGAAACAAGGACAATGTTAGAGCGACTCAAGAAAACAAGAGGCAAGACAAATGGATAAGGGTCAGATCTGGAAGAAGGATTCTTGTGAGAGTAGTATGAAGGAGGGGAATTTGCTTCCAATGAAGGCATGGAATCAGAAGAGGGAATGCGGGAGGGCATTTTGTGAGGAATACCTGGACAATGACCTTCCCTAAATACCTTTAGGATTGATGGTGTTGAACGCCATAAATCCCCTGATTCAATGACGGGACCGACGACAAAGAATGTTTGAAAATTATTAAAATTTTCAAAACATCCGAACATTCATTGCTCGACGCCAGCTTCCCGCTATCCCAAAGAAGCCATACGAGAAAAAGGAGGGACCGAGTTCTTGCTGAACGAACGAGTGACAAGGGAGGGACGGAAGGTCGAGCCTGAAGGAAGGGGTAATGTTAGGAAGCGTTGCGCTTCCTAACGAGTCCAAACAAGGCCAGGCCGCGTGTACGGGGTACACCCCAAATAACCGACGGCAAATAGCCTGCCGGTTAACGGCACCACCCAAATTGACTCTTATTCTCGTACCTCCACAATCCCCCTTCCCAGCCACCAAATTCCGATGTCCTTGGTCATTCAACCCCCAACCATTAACCCAAATGTCCTAACGACGTTACTACGCGGAATTCCCAATGTTTCCTCTGATAATTCCCTCGACACTTGTCTTCATTTACTCCTCTTTTCGAATCTCAGTCAATTACAATTCTTGGACAAATAGTTCCTTCAACAACATCTAGCAAAATTGTCTATTACATTTGAAGGACTTCAACAGCAACGTTACTCTCCTTTGGGGTAAATACAACTGTTGTCAAGCCACAGCCGCGACTATGGGCTAACCAGTTCAACTGCTTAATGTCTTGTTTTGTTACTCATTCCTATACGCAAACAGGTACACCAAGAATGAGCTCCGTTTCACAACAACTCGAGTCGTCGTCATTGTCGCTGCTGCCACCCTACTAATCTTTATTCCTTTGAACTGTTGCTCTCAAATACCACAGTCACTTCATTAAACTCCCCTATCATGACTGCCCACTATTGCCTATTGTTTATTCTACGAACATCTTACTTTCCGGTTTACTATCAAATCTTGCGTACATTTATTTTCACACACATTACGGTTATTGCGACGTGTCAATCCTCCTGAATGACATGTCGTACAATTCCCTTTTTTGAGAGACAGTCTATGCAAATACTGCGCAGACTGCAGCCCAGTTGTAAGCACAGGTCGCGCAGCTCATTCCACTGCGCAACTACGCCTACACAGGTCGACAAGATTGTTTAGGATATATTACTTACTGTCTGATACACTATATAAGCTGGGGACCTTGCCTGTAAGGTCCCCAGATCAGTTACTGTACTGACATGTAGGGAGGCAACTGGCCAATGGACTGTGACACAAATTTTTGAATCTGGAATAGCAACCAAGCTGTGGGAGTCTGTGACAGACCAAAAAATTGGCAACCCATTTCATCCCTATCAGTACAAATGAGCTAGTAAGCTTATCTTTTTGGTCAAATAATGTTTACAGATGCCGGAAAAAGGACAAAATACAGCTTTAAGAACTTTTTTGGGATTTTTCTTCATTCTCTGTCAATTTTGTCATGGTTTCTAGACTAGCAACTGACCAGGAAGTGCCGTGACATCACGGAAATCGGGCAACACAACCAGACCCTCTGTGACCATGACGGTTGCTTCCCTACATGTTGGTACAGTATTTTGTCAATCAATTGGTTTTTCTTCTCTCTACGCTCTTTCTCTCTCTCTCCTCTCTCTTATCTTCACCAACCTTTTTAATTATTTAATGTTAAAACCTCGAACTCCATTTGTATCCAACCTAAGCTTTAATCTAAGCTTGAACCTTTCAACCAGCCTATTACAAAACTATAGTTGAGCCCACCTGCTCCTATTAAACACCTATAATAATAATCATTATTATTATAACATTCACCATACTCTCACATTTCCTAAAACATTTTAAACACACTTTTGTGGTCTACGTACACACATCTGCCCAGCAGTTTTCCGTTAACACTTGTTCCGAATCCAATCAAACTCCTTCCAAACCGTTAAAACGGTCCAACAATCCCATTTCTCAATTTTTAAGCAGCAAACGCGACACATCCTAACACATAAAAGGAACAGCAGGTTTCTTATATTGCATTGCCTCAGACCATATGTTTTGGATGGGGGTTTTTAGTGCTTTTTGAGAAAGGAGGAGAAATTTCTTTACAGACATGCTGGACACCATCTAAAAAATCTAGAAAATTCAGAATCTGTTTCTCTGACATATATTCAACTGTGAACATAAAAAGAATCAAGAAAATCCATCAATATTTGCATTCTGTGTGTCTATTTTTTAATCTTGTTTCGGATCAGGGTTTGCTTCTGTATATAAGAGATGTGGGATCAATGAATTTGTCTCAATTCTCAGTTGCCTAGGCTCATTGTGGTATTCATGGTGTGTCTCATTAGGTTCTTTCATTTCAGGGCATGTGTGCATATGGGGGCTGCAATTTATAGAGTAGTATGGTCTTGTACTGGGTAACTAATAGTTATATGATTATGCATATGTACTATAGTCTATGTTTACATTTGAACAACATTTGAATGTGAAGATAAAGATGATTTTATTTTACCATTGTTCAATTTTATGATTCTCAAGACAATTCAAACAAATGAATATATTTAGTATTGAATAGAATGACAACCAATGTCAAGTCTCAACATTCATGTGAAATCCATAGTGATTCATAGCAGTCCATAGCAATCCATAGCTCTGGATAGATGGGGACCTTGCTATGGGTGGTATGAGTGCTGGACAGTGCTATCCAGCACTGTCCAGTACACCCAGGTTTTGCTGATGAGGATACCCAATTCTGCACCTAGTCCACCAGTGCCTGCAGCAGATTTATAGGGAGGTATGTACATCCTGTACTTAAAAATCATGACTCCGTGTAGCCAGGTGGCACCTCATATATCTCCTCCAGAGACTCTTCTCCAGTCAGACGTAGGCCACTGTCTGTATGAACAGTAAGCAGTTGTGCCTGTACTTGCTGCTGTGGAGTCAACTCCTCCAATTGCTGGTTCAATTGCTGGTTCTGTTCCAGTGTGACTAAAAGGCACTGCTCAAGCTTCATAGTGAGAAGGTTTTGTGGACCAGGCCTGTTACAAACATTCTTACATTCTTATCTTATCAGACACATGGTATTATCTCTTATCATTTTCCTTTATTTACCCTTGCATATCTATATAAAGTGCATGCTTGGTTAGATGCAGGTCCTATCAATCAGAGTATGATTGTTTCCAATCATAACACATGCCAGCATGTCCATACTTGTACAATCGACCTATCATTACTTATTGTTGTTTACTTGTTGTCTTTCATTGTTTCATGCATTGTTACCACATGGTTAGGGTATAGGGTATAGGGCTTAGGGTTCATACTTTAGTATATATAGTAGTTATAGCTGTAGCTTAGTCCTTAGCTTCAATCTTGTCAATATCTCCTAGTCCTCAATACATTCTTCTTCTCTTTTCCTCATTGTTCTTGCTTTTGCCTAAGTCTGAAGTCATGATGCCTGGTACCTCATGTTGTGAGGAACTAGTTGCTGACAAGGCCAACAGCAAAAATAGTCTGTGCCTAGGCCACCCAGGGTAACCTTATAGGCTTACCTAGAATGACCTTGGAAACCTGAGCAATCTAGGTGACCTGGGTGACCCAGGAATCACTCAAATCCTAGGATAAACTAAAGCAACCTAAGAGTCTGGTGGTGGCCTAAGCACAACCTGAGTACAACCTGAGTGCAACCTGAGTTCAACCTGATTGCAACTTGAGGTGTCCTAAGAATTCCTGAGAATTCCTGAGGGTTCCTGAGGATTCCTGGGGTGTCCTGGGGTGTCCTGGGATGTCCTGGGGATGTCCTGAGGGACCTGAGGCAGCTTAAGGAAACTTAAGGATCTTCTAAAACTGAGCTTACAAAAAATGTTTTGAATGTATTTAAATCTGAATTCGTAAAATAAGCGCCCAAATAAGTGCCAAACTGCATGGGCGCCTGTAAACTGCGTACAAGTAAAACTTGGTTGATGGGGTCAAATCAGATTCATCAAGAATTAACAGTTCACTTCGGAATTTGTTGTACTTTAACTTAAGTCAGAAATAACATATATAAGGTGGTCTAATATCTCAGTAATCTCATAAATTCTCTTAACTTATACTCATTGTTGAGACTCACAAATGTCTTACTAGTCTTAACTTATAACTAAGGCTCTATACATCAGCAAAACCTGTATTTTGCATTTTGATTCCCACAGCGATACTTAAAATTCCCACAGCACTTGCCAGTGCTGTCAGAAATATAAAATCATATGTTATTTCCAAATAAGGTAATTTTGTGACCTCTGGGGGCTTCTGGGAGCCCCTCCTGCATTGGCCAGACTATCTGAGTGCTGGGACACTGGAGTGCTGGGAACTCTGGACAGTTCACTCAAGCACTGCCCACATCATAAGTAGCTTTATGGACAACATCATAGGCCATGCACATAGAACATACTAGAAGGATACTACCATATATGTAATGAATACAGTACTACAGTATATAAGGACTCCAGTAGTACTGCTCATGATAATGACTTCTACTAGTCTTTTACCTCTCTCTATCTGCTCTACAAGCTTAGCCACTTGGTGAGTGCTAGTCACTGTGCCTCCTAGCTTATATGCTGTGCAACAATTCTGAGTGCTCTTCTTTGACTGGATTTTCTCCTGGTCCATACAACAGCTATTATTACTGTCAATAGCATGATTGGTAGGATTGTACCCAGGACAGCTCCCATTATCACCCCAGACTTGAGATGTCCAGTGGAAGAGGAGGAGGAAGGAAGTGATTGCGGCTCTGCTTTGGTAAGAGATGTCACATAGAAGTAGTTGATCTCAAATACTGAGTTGCTACTATTAACATTTATCACTGCTGTGTGTTCTCCAATGCCAAGGTCAGAAGCTGTGAATAGAAGCTGATTAAGCCCCAAGGATGACACTGGAAATGGGACTGCATCAAGGTCATCAACCTTATATGTGGCATTTGGTGCAAGTCCATTGAGTCCAGAGCTGGCTCCATATAAGGAAAAGGAAGTTCCTAAAATGCCCCAATGATAACCGAGCACTTAATAACACAAAGAACAGTATTTACTTACCATTGAACTTTATTGTCAGATTAGATAGGGGCAACATTGCAACGGAATTGGCCCAAGGAGCAGTGTTATAAAACCAACCCGGTCCAAAGGTTAGCGTACTGTAATCTGTTACATTTGCAACATCTAAATTGCCAACCTGGAAAATTTCTCCATCTATCGCAGGATTGACCAGGCTCTCATATGTGATATAATCCAAGTACCAATTTCCTATTGCGTTTAAGAAATGGGTAACGCTAATTATGAGCTCATGCTCTCCTGAAGATGAGTGAATTGTCGAATTGTCAGCAATGTTTCGACATGCAAGAATATTATTGTTGTTCTCTGTATTTAGTGTTGTTTGTTGGAAAACTTCTGTTGGTGCACCATCGAGTGTACACTCAATAGCACAAAATGGGGATTCAAGGACTGATGCATCTCCCATTAAGGTCCCATACACTCCAAAATTCGAAGAACCTTCATCAAATTACTGAGACATACTAGCAATAAATGTCTAGCTCAACACTCACCATTAAAGTGAAAGCTAACACTGGTATTGACCAATGCCAAATGCAAAGTATTGTTGTATGTAGGCCCTGTCTCAGAGGCGAACCCTTGTTCTGAAGACCATAAGTCCCTTGTATAATTCAGCCTTGAGTCTGAATCATCAACCATAAACCAGACAGTTGACATAGTAAAACACGGTTAAGACGGGTCTTGGAATAGATATGAGTGGAAGGAGAGGAGAGCTCAAATGCTGGAAACCAAGGTGTTTGTTTGGGGTCAAGTTTAGTGGGCAAACAAAATTATACCAGCCTTATGAGTATTATGGGTGGAAACAGTCAGAACAGTCACCATAGTGGCTGATTTGTTTATCACCACCTCCAGTTCATCTCCTATGTTATGATCAGTAAATCTGAAGTGCTGAACATTTATCATGGCAACCTTAATCAAACAAAGACTGCAGTGACTGTTTTGGAAGCTCTCCTGACAGCCCAGGATTTGGTTGGAATTTAAGTATCAACTTGATGATCTTCAAAGTTCAACTAGATCAAGACCGTTGCAAGTAAGAAAGCACGTCCCAACTCCCGACTCCGTCCAATTGAGGTAGTTTGAGCACAAAGATTGATACCTGATTCAGAGGTATCTGAAGCTATTGCCATGGTGGTACGTAGGAGAATCACGCCAGGTGCGGGTGTATAACACGGTCTTCTCGGTCTATCCCAGAATACTCTACAGCCACGGACACAATCCAACAAGGCATCAGCACCATATATAGTTAATAAAAAGGGGAGGTACCTGTGCTCAGAGTCATAGAGGATGCATATATTCGTCGAGAAAAATAACATATGTAGTAGCGTCGAGCGTTGAAGAACATTTCAACCAAAAGATAACTGAGCACCATGCAATGTGGTTTGATGTGGACGTCGACACTGACGAAAACGAAGAATCGGAATCGACCAGAGTCGATGACGAGGAAGAGAAATTATCGATGAACGACTTTGGTCGGGGGATAGACGACGTCGAAGGGGAAGGGGCCCTTACGCTGCGTGAAGGAGTACTGCGTGGCGGAGTGGACATTGGCAGGTCATTAGGAGGCGTAGACGAACGAAGACGGAGCGGTTGTCCAAAGTTGAAAGGAACATCATTATCATCTTCAAACTCTTCGTTAAAGAGAGGCACAGGTTTCCGAGTCAAAGAAAAGTGTGCGTGTGCTGAGGAGTTGGAGTTGGTCTGCAGGACCGGTTCACTCTGCTCCTCATCGTCCTCCTGCTCCTTCTCGTCCTCCTCATCTTCCTCAACATCCGAATCATCAATCTGAGGAGACGGATATTCATCGTCGTCATTATCCTCTGCAGCAGGCGTAACCGTAATCATGATTCCTGCACCGGCACCGAACATATCGCTAGTATCATCCTCCTCGTTATCATCCACCTGAGCCTCGTTCTCCCCCTCCCCCTCCTCCTATTCTTCAAAAACAACATCCAACGATCGGAGGGACTCTTGCTCCTCCTGCCCAATCGTACCTAAAACACCCGGCGGAAGAGAAAAACGGCATCACATCATCCTCATCAAACGCTTCCAGCGCTTTCGCAAATAGACTGTAACCCTTGTTATGCTCCAAATCGTAAGTGTAAGGTGACACGGGAGACCTCGATCCAGCAGTGGAGGAATTGGACTCTGAATCTTTAAGGCAGTTGAAGAACTTGTCTACCTCGATGCAATCGCGAGACTGGGAAGGAGGTGTTTGAGTTCGACGGGAGGCGGCAGCAGGGAACGTCCAGGTTTTCGACAAGGATCCTATTACGCGGTGTGTAGGAGCAGCCGCAGGAGCAGGAGCAATGCGAGGGAGCTTGAACGCATCCATGGGCGCGGGAGACGCCGATGGGGAATGGGAGCCAGGAGTCAGTGTAGATGGGGTGTTGCCGCCGGACCCAGAAGGAGAGATGGGAGATATCGGACAGGAGTAGAAGCATTCTCCACATGAGCAAGGGAACGAGGCTGGAAAGCCGAAGCTTCATAGACCGAGCCAAAAGGCGAGGACGTCAAGTCCGATTCCAACTCTTTGTCTAAATCCTCATCCTGATCTTCGTCCTCTTCGGGAGATAGATGATTTCGACATCGATGTCAATATCCTCTTGCGGAATCTGCGGACTATCGAGAAAGTACTCGTCAAGCTGCTCTTCCTATTCAACACCCTTGAGTGGGTACCCTTCATCAAAGTAACCAAAGTCAATTCCCTCGACCTCAGTGGAACTCGAGTCGAGGGAGCTGTCGGTATCGAGATAGGTAACAGTGTACCTGTTCTCAGCCGTCCGCATCCTCTCCACCTCCCCCTTCTACTCCTCGCACTCCCTTCCCATCCCCGTCCCTCTGCCTCAACTCATCTTTTATCTGCGCAAGCTCCCTCTCCAGCGCACCTTTCTCTGCCTCCAACAACCCCACCTCGATCTTGCAACCCACGCTTCCCTCCTCTCCCCCTCGATCCTCGCCAAAAGCAAAATCTGCGCCTCGAGATCACTAACGCAGACGCGCCAGCCATCAACATCGCGCTTTAGCTCGTCATGCCCTGGTTTGAGATCTGCGACAAGACGGAGCATTTCATCGCTGGGCTCTGAAGCTGATGACGCTTCGGAGTCGACTACGGAAAACGCCATCGAGATGGGACGAGACCCAGATCCAGAGGACATGAAGACTGTCATACACTCAACGCCTTCTCGAGATCCCGTATCATCATCAACAGCGCGTTGTGAGACCTGAATAGGAAATGCGATTCGCTGGCACTAAATGGTTTGCGGCAGAAGAAAGGTTGGCATTGGCATTGTTGGCTTGTTGGGGGGAAAAAGCTTCATCGCTAGCGCTAGCATTGATGCCCAGACTTACACTGTTGTGGCGTTCGGCAAAGGTGGGAGTCATCTCAGGTGTGGGAAGACCCGCTGCGGAGAACATCGAAGAAGAAGACGACTTGTAGGAGATGCTACCGCATTTGGTGGGACGACAAATAGTCTCATGCACGGTACTGTCAATGTACACATTGAGCACCGGTCGAGCACGAGAAGGGGTGGGAGAGGTGATGTCGTCACTAGGATTGCTAGTAACCAGATATAGAGAGGACGGGTACCTGGAGTTTGTGACGGTGTAGGCAGGTCGACATCTGGAATGAAAGAAAGGGGTTGTAAAGCCAACGTAGCTGGCCTCGTGCGGGGTTTTCTTATTGGCATCACCACGGGTACAATGGGTGATTCCTCCTCCTCCTCTTCTTCTTCGACCAAAGTATGCAGTTGATCTTTCGAGGAAGAGGGTTTGAACAAGTCCCGTTTGCTACTCGCAATCAGGGAACCTGTGAGTGTATTCATAGAAGTAGGAAGGGTCTCTGGAGTCTCGACCTTGTCAAGGTTGACCTGTTTCCCTTCGAGAGCCAAAAGCGCTATTCGACTGATTGAATCCTTTTCAGGGTTAAAGGTATCTAGGTCAGCCTTGACTTCCCAGACATTCTCTGGAACCGAGACACCCATGATTTCGGCAGAGTCATGGCGGGTGGATACAGAGGAGCGTCGGCGATGACGTGAGTCACGTTTGGACGAGGCAGCAGAAGAAGCAAGGGTGGACATGGAATTGGTCATTGGTAGGGTCGTGGAAAGTGAAATCGAAGCATTGCGAGAATGAGAGCGGGAACGTTTGTGTGCCATGGTCATGGACGCAGGCAGCGGCTTGCCCAGCTTGAACAAATCGAACTAGAGGATATTAAGAAGCTAATTAGTATTCATATTCAAGCCCACAGTAGATAAATAAATTCGTACGCGGAGCTGTGCGGAAAAATCATCATTTGTAACTGAAATTCCTGGAGTGGCATTTATAGTTTGTCTCTCGACCACCTGAAACGAAGAACGAGTTGAGGATCATGATTCAAAATCAAAATTTTTGACAACGTACTTTCGCCCGTGCTCATGGGTAACACTCATAATCTTGGTGGTCTGGTCTCAAATACCAGCTCGCACCGAGGACAGCGCCACCTACTACTGTGTAGCTAAGAAACAAGAAGAAAATCGGCAGGGTAACTAAGTATGTTGTCGAAAGATTCGATTTACATAGGGATAGCCTAAACAAACGAGTTTCAGTTTGATACTTATCTCAAACGTGGGCTCAGAAGTCTGACCTCGACAGCATACCTCTATTGCGAAAGCCATAAACGATAGAACGAGGAGTGTGCAGAAAACGTGGGATTCCGGACGAAAACGGAAATCAACCAGCTTTGACATTGCCAGTTTCGTTACGTTCATTATACGAGGGCGGTTTGGATAGCACACACTGAATCAGGGAATACTCAACAAAGTTTCGACTCTGTTCCCAAAAAAACTGAATGGACAACAGGAAACGTGTCGGGAAATATTTACTTGATATCAGTGCGGACAATGAATCATTATGAACGATTTTTATTCTTTGCCTTCTGAATATCTGATTAGCAGCTATAAGCACTTTAAGCAAGAAACATCGTCTCCCGCATAAGAATTTCATTGCGAACCTGCACGTGCTCATCGCTTAGGAACGCGTTGTAATCGACGCTACGATCCTCATTCAAAGGGGAGCATGAGCAATGCTTGGAGCAATGTGAACAGCGCCTTTATAGTCATGAGGATCATGAAGAGGGATCAAGAGACTGGACAGAGTCAGGTTGTATGCTCCAGACCTGGCCTCCCTTGTGTAATGTCCGATGATATACATAAGAGCAGGAAAGCAATAAAGGTTTGAGTAGTTGAGGGCTGAGAGAAACTGAAGACTCAAATCAAAACCTCGAAATGATAGCCATTCACTAAATCTTCAACAGAAACTAAAAATTAAATTCAAACAGCCAGTGGATCCAGAAATTCTTTCCGATCTTTGCATTCTATCAGCTCCAGCTTGAGTACCTCCTGATCCGCCTCTAACTCCCCCGCCATTCCATTTATCTATTCCCTCCGCCCTGCCCCTCTTCCTTCCACTCCAGCCTCTCCAGGTTTAGTACCACAGTGCAACATCCTTGAGCCCGTCCAATGAATCCAAAATTTGAGTGAGGATGCCCAATTCTGCCCCCAGTCCACCAGTGCCTGCAGCGGATTTATAGGGAGGGATGTACATCCTGTACTTGAAAATCATGACTCCGTGTAGCCAGGTGGCACCTCATATATCTCCTCCAGAGACGCTTCTCCAGTCAGACGTAGGCCACTGTCTGTATGAACAGTAAGCAGTTGTGCCTGTACTTGCTGCTGCTGTGGAGTCAACTCCTCCAATTGCTGGTTCAATTGCTGGTTCTGTTCCAGTGTGACTAAAAGGCGCTGCTCAAGCTTCATAGTGAGAAGGTTTTGTGGACCAAGTCTATCCCCATCATTATTTTCAGCTCTATCTGTGCTAAGTACTAGGATGGTTATCAGGACTTCTGCCAATTAGATAAATTAAATTATGGATACCTATGATATTCTTTTTGGATGTTGGCCACATTGAGGCAAGTTGACCCAACAGTTGCTTAGGTAGGACACTGTGAGAAGTTTGAGATATGAATGGGAATGGAACAAGCATTCTGAGTGCTCTTCTTTGCCTGGATTTTCTTCTGGTCCATACAACAGCTATTACTAGTGTCAATAGCATGACTGGTATGATTGTACCCAGGACAGCTCCCATTATCATCCCAGACTTGAGATGTCCAGTGGAAGAGGAGGAAGCAAGTGATTGTTGCTCTGCTTTGGTAAGAGATGTCACATAGAAATAGCTGATCTCAAATACTGAGTTGCTACTATTAACATTTATCACTGCTGTGTTCTCCAATGCCAAGGTCGGAAGCTGTGAATAGAAGCTGATTACTTTCCGCCTGAATGGATGGCACTGGAAATGGGACTGCGTCAAGGTCATCGACCTTATATGTGGCATTTGTTTCAAATCCGAGGCTGCCTCCATATAAAGAAAAGGAAGTTCCTAAAATGCCCTAATGAGAACCGAGCACTTGATGACACAAAGAACAGTATTTACCATTGAACTTTATTGTTACATTAGATTGGAGCAAGCTTGGAACGGAATCATCCTGGGGCTGCGAGTCTGACCCGGAGTCAGTGAAATGATTCCAACCTGGTCCAAAGGCAAGCATGCTGTAATCTGTTACATTTGCGACCTCTAAATTGCCAGCCTGTAAAATTTCTCCATCTATTGCAGGATCGGCCAGGCTCTCATATGTGATATAATCCAAAGACCAACTTCCTGGAGGGGCTGCCAGAAAATAGGTAACATTAATTATAAGCTCATGCTCTCCTGAAGATGAGTGGTTTGTCAAATTGTCAGCAATGTTTCGACATGCAAGAACATTGTTGTTGGTTGTCTCTTGTTGTTGTGTTGTTTGTTGGAAAACTTCTGTTGGTGCACCATCGAGTGTGCATTCAATAGCACAATACGGGGATTCAAGGACTGACGCATCTCCCATCAAGGACCCATACACTCCAAAATTCGAAGAACCTTCATCAAATTACTGAGACATACTAACAATAAATGTCTAGCCCAACACTCACCATTAAAGTGAAAGCTAACAATGTTATTCAAGCCCAATGCCAAATGCAAAGTATCGTTGTATGTAGGCCCTGCCTCAGAGGTAAACCCTTGTTGTAAAAACCATGAGTCCCCTGTATAATTCAGCCTCGAGTCCGTATCATCAACCATAAACCAGACAGTTGACATATTGAAAGACAGTTAAGGCGAGTCTTGGAATAGATATGAGCGGAAGGAGAGTAGAGCTCAAATGTTGGAATCTGAAGTGTTCGTTTGGGGTCGAATTCGGTGGGCAAGCAAAATTATACCAGCCTTATGAGTATTATGAGTGGAGACAGTCAGAACACTCACCATAGCGGCTGATTTGTTTATCGCCACCCCAAGTTCATCTCCTATGTTATGCGGAACATTTATCATAGCAATCTTAATCACACAAAGACTGCAATGGCTGTTTTTGAATCTATCCTGACAGCCCAGGATTTGGTTGGAATTTAAGTATCAACTTGATGATCTTCAAGGTTCAACTTCTGGATCAAGACCGTTGCAAGTAAGAAAGCGCATCCCAACTCCCGACTCCGTCCAGTTGAGGTAGTTTGAGCACGAAGATCGATATCAGATTCACAGGTATCGGAAGCTATTCGAAGGATGCCATGCACACCAAAAATGGACAAATTTCTGCTGAGCAGAAACTCAACCAGAGATTAGATATATCAATAAATATTTTGGCACTATAGAAACATATACTGAAATCTATGTATTCATTAGTATTAAAAGCTTTGCTGAAATTTTCCCAATCAGTCCAATATTTGAGTCATAAGAAAGGATAGCTGATTCATGCTGTATCAAAGAACCTAAAAATTGAGCTGAATTTTGAAGATTCAGCACAACTTAGATATACCCTGATATATGATATTTCTACTGCTCCTTCAGAAGCGATGAAAACACTCATGATATCTCATATTTCTGCTCAGCAGAAATGCATCTGGTGGGTCTTTCTGCTGAGCAGAAATCTGAGCTATCATGCACATTTTCATTGCTCCTGAAGGATCAGTAGAAATGTCATATATTGGGGTAGATTTAAGTTGTGTTGAATCTTCAAAATTCAGCTCAATTTTCAAGTCATTTGGTACAGCATGAATCAGCTGTCCTTTCTTTTGACTCAAATATTGGACTAATTGGGAAAATTTCAGCAAAGCTTTTAATACTAATGAATACATAAATTTCAGGATCTATTTCAATAGTACCAACATACATCTGATTTCTGGTGATTTTTCTGCTCAGCAGAAATTTGTCCATTTTTGGTGTGTTAAGCACAGGTATCCTGCCCTTTTTTATTATCTATGTATAGCACTGATGCCTTGTTGGATTGTGCCTGCCGGTAGAGTATTCTGGGATAGACCGGGAAGACCGAGGCGTTACTCCTACATACCGCCGTCACACCAAAAGCGGGCAAATTTCTGCTGAGCAGAAAGTTCACCAGAAATCAGATATATCAAGAAATATGTTGGCACTATAGAAATATGTCCTGAAATATATGTATTCAGTAGTATTAAAAGCTTTGCTGAAAATTTCCCAATTAGTCCAATATTTGAGTCAAAAGAAAGGACAGCTGATTCATGCTGTACCAAATGACTTGAAAATTGAGCTGAATTTTGAAGATTCAACACAACTTAAATCTACCCCAATATATGACATTTCTACTGATCCTTCAGGAGCAATGAAAATGTGCATGATAGCTCAGATTTCTGCTCAGCAGAAAGACCCACCAGATGCATTTCTGCTGAGCAGAAATATGAGATATCATGAGTGTTTTCATCGCTTCTGAAGGAGCAGTAGAAATATCATATATCAGGGTATATCTAAGTTGTGCTGAATCTTCAAAATTCAGCTCAATTTTTAGGTTCTTTGATACAGCATGAATCAGCTATCCTTTCTTTTGGCTCAAATATTGGACTGATTGGGAAAATTTCAGCAAAGCTTTTAATACAAATGAATACATAAATTTCAGTATATGTTTCTACAGTGCCAAAATATTTATTGATATATCTAATCTCTGGTCAAGTTTCTGCTCAGCCAAAATTTGTCCATTTTTGGTGTGTAAAGTCATAGGGGATGCATATATTCATCGAGAAAAAAGTGAGGAAAAAAACATATGTAGTAGCGTTGAGCGTCGAGCGTTGAAGAACATTTCAACCAAAAGATGAGTGAGCACCATGCATGTGGTAGTCATTTTGTACACAACAGAAAATAGTAAATACAATACGAGCAAAAAAGGGCTAGTCTGCTGCCTTTCCGCCAATAAGGATATTATTATCGATATTGATATGTAGTATGAATAAAAACAAGAATAGAACGAAAGTGCAACGAAACGGAGTACGTACGTATACTTGTGAAAAGAAAGAAAAAGGATGCATGTAAAAATATACAAACATGGAACGGTCCAATGCGTGCGTTTGTGTCTGAGGCACCAAGCGTAGTACATACAGATACATCGAAATGTCCGTTGTGACCTGCACATAACGTATCAAGCATACGTCAATAAGCAGACGCGACTGGAGGCAAATCAAAAAAACACCCACCTCAAAGATAAACCACCGCACCGTCGCACCTCTGGCACACATCCTCAGAGAAGAGCCTTGAGCCATCGTGCTGGAACCTCAACCTCAACCTCTCCAACTGCCTAGCCCTCGAAACGTACACTCTACTCGTAGGGTTCGATTTTGTTTTCGTGACAGGGACAGCACCTGGGACCGAGGCCGACTCCCAAGGACGAGGAATGAAGCCTGAGAGGAAAGATAGTTTCGGAGAGGTCATGATGGATGATAGAGAGGGAGAAGACTGGAGCGTGGAGTTGGAGTTGAGTGAAGTCAAGCCGTCACCTGCCTCTGCCTCGATAGAACGGGAATACGAGGCCTCGAAGCGGGAGATTGAGCGAACCGAAGAGGAGTCGGCGGAGTCTGCATGCGCGGGGACGTGTCTGTTAGAGGAAGAAGAAAAACAAGGACCATCGTTAACGTTCGTCATAGATCGAAAAACTACAAAACAAAACAACGGATCAGCATTACGTACAGTTAGAATTGGAGTTGGAGGATGCCGAACCATTTGGAATTGAATCTGAATCATTGTGCCGAGTCTTCGAGGCGGCGGCCATTAAAGGCGGTTTTCTCGCTGGCTGACGGATGAAGCTAGCCACAGTCCCTGAAGGCCTTTCGCGTAAAGCTGGTCCTTTGCGCATCGGGCTGGGCGAAGAAGAAGGAAAAGATACGGAGGAAACTGGCACTGGTTGAGGAATGAACGAAGGTGCTATGATCGATGTCGATGTCGACACTGACGAAAACGAAGAATCGGAATCGACAGGAGTCGACGACGAGGAAGAGAAATTATTGATGAAAGACTTTGGTTGGGGGATAGACGACGTCGACGGCAAAGGGGTCCTCACGCTGCGCGAGGGAGTACTGCGTGGCGGAGTGGACATTGGTAGGTTATTAGGAGGCGTAGACAAACGAAGAGGGAGCGGATGTCCAAAGTTGAAAGGAACATCATTATCATCTTCATCAAACTCGCCGTTAAAAAGAGGCACAGGCTTCCGAGCGGAAGAAAAGTGTGCTGAGGAGTTGGAGACCTGCACAACCTGTTCACTCCACTCCTCCTCGTCCTCCTGTTCCTCAACATCCGAGTCCTCGATCTGAGGAGACGGATACTCATCGTCGTCATTATCCTCTGTAGCAGGCGTAACCGTAATCATAATTCCAGCACCGGCACCGAACATATCGTTATCATCCTCCTCCTCGTCATCATCCACCTGAGTATCCTCCTCCTCCTCCTCCTCCTCCTCCTCCCCCTGCTCCTCCTCTTCGAAAACAACATCCAACGATTGGGGGGACACTTGCTCCTCCTCGCCAATCATACCCAAAACACCCAGCGGAAGAGAAAAACGGCATCACATCATCCTCATCAAACGCTTCCAGCGCTTTCGCAAATAGACTGTACCCTTTGTTGTGCTCCGAGTCGTACGTGTAAGACGACGCGAGAGACCTCAATCCAGCAGTAGAGGAATCGGACTCTGAGTCTTCGAGGCAGTTGAAGAACTTGTCTACCTCGTCGCGATCGCGAGACTGGGAAGGAGGGGTTTGAGTTTGTCGAGGGGCGGCAGCAGGGAGCGTCCAGGTTTTCGACAAGGATCCTATTACGCGGTGTGTATGAGCAGCCGCGGGAGCAGGAGCAACACGAAGCAACTTAAACGCGTCCATGGGCGCGGGAGACGCCGATGGGGAATGGGAGCCAGGAGTCAGTGTAGATGGGGTGTTGCTGCCGGACCAGAAGGAGAGATGGGAGATATCGGACAGGAGTAGAAGCATTCTCCACATGAGCAAGGGAACGAGGCTGGAAAGCCGAAGCTTCATAGACCGAGCCAAAAGGCGAGGACGTCAAGTCCGATTCCAACTCTTTGTCTAAATCCTCATCCTGATCTTCGT